>JADLZN010006308.1:35000-110717 GCA_018155175.1 Sinocyclocheilus anophthalmus
GACAAAATGGAACAAGCAAAGACAGCTTAAATAATACAAAATTAATAAGGAAAAAATAAATACAAATGCAATAACTAAAAAAAAGCCCCTGACAACATGAATCAAATATGAATCAAACTAGTTATAGAGGCTACGTTTATGCAACTGTCCCTTGTTTTTACTTGGTTAGATGGTTTAAGCAAAACTGTAGTGTTTTTATCATGGACTGTATAAAAACATGGATGTAGTGTCCGTGACGTCACCCGTAGGTTTCCGAAGAGCGTTTTTGAAGCTCATAAGTGGGCGGAGCCAGCCATCGCCATCTTGGCAGCGCGTCACTCCCGGATAATCGAAAATAGGCAAAGAGGCGGGAGCAGGTTGCTGAAGCCACGCCCACCTAGCTCCACGGTGGTGACAGCAGCGGCAATCCACCTGTCACTCAAGTGGCCACGCCCTTAATTATGCAGAACTTTAAGGCTTAATATAATTTAAACAGATGAGTTATAAAAAAATTCACCCCCCTCACAGTTGTCATGAAGGGCAAAATTAGCTATACAGACCAAAATAATTTTTTGAACCAGACTGTAAACATGTTTTTTTCTGCTGTAAAGTTGGGTATTTTAACATGGCGAGTCTATGGGACTGACGCTTTTTCGCAGCCCGCCTCTAGCGGCCAGTTGACGAATTACAGTTTAAGTCACTTCCGTGTTGGCTTCACGATAGAGAACGGGAGGTTGCCGCTTGGTTTTTACAAGTAAAGTCAAATAGACGATTAAAGCCTGTAATAGGCCTATTATTAATATGTGGTAATTGATCGATACTGTGTGTCACTTTTTCCCATGTATTTGTCTTTATTGTAGCTCTAATTGAGTAATTTTATTATTTGCTTATTCTTATTTTATTGTTTGCATCAATCATTCCATGTAACATTGATAACATATTATCCATTGTGATGTTAGAAACTAAGCTTTTCGGAACTTCGAATCAATTGCAAAACGATTCAGTGTTTCGAAGCGTGTTTCGCGTGTAAAAAGCGCATGTTGGCGACACCAGCTGCAACGAGAACAAATCAAACGTACAGTAATAACAAATTGTAAATGTTTTATAAGTGTAACCTATTAAATGTAACCTACAAATTATTAAGAATAAGCGCTCTTGATACGTGCTCTGAATCAATTCGAAACAAAAGAGTCATGACGTTTCGAAGCTTCATGCAGCAGTGTTTCGAAAGGGTCCATGAAAATTAATATAATGTAATTACTGGTGACATGCTAGTGGTGTTGTGAACTGAAATAAAACTGGTCTTTGATTAATTATGATGTTTAAAAATAAATTTAAAGGGTTAATTTGTTTGAAAGTTACAGTAAGAAACCCAAAACGTCCTAAGATTCAGTGGAGGGCAGTAGCTAAGTCATTTTTACTTCGTCACTGTACTTAAGTGCAATTTTCAAGTAACTGTACATTACTGGAGTATTTTTATTTTGGGAAACTTTTACTTCACCACATTCCAAATCATAACATATTTCATAAAAGCATGTCGTTCCTCATTATTTTGAACTGGAGAAATCGTCACGCATAGTGGTGTTCGTTTCGTGAACGAGCCGATTCCTTTAAATGAACCTGTTAAATCGGTTCGCTAATCACACTAAACGATTCATCCGCGAATGGGATTGAGCAGATTGCAGCTGCGAGAGCGAGTCTAGTCTCCAGTTAACAACTCATGATAATCTGAATCGGGGCCAGAGCGGGGGGGAGTCTAGTCTCCAGTAAATGACTCACTGATTCAAATGATCCAGTCAGAGCAAGTCTCTAGTTAACGACTCACTGATTCAAATGATCCGGTCAGGGCGAGTCTTTAGTTAACAACTCACTGATTCAAATGATTCGGTCAGAGCGAGTCTAGTCTCCAGTTAACAACTCACTGATTCAAATGATTCGGTCAGAGCGAGTCTAGTCCCCAGTTAACAACTCACTGATTCAAATGATTCGGTCAGAGCGAGTCTAGTCCCCAGTTAACAACTCACTGATTCAAATGATTCGGTCAGAGCGAGTCTAGTCCCCAGTTAACAACTCACTGATTCAAATGATTCGGTCAGAGCGAGTCTAGTCCCCAGTTAACAACTCACTGATTCAAATGATCCGCTCAGAGCGAGTCTCCAGACAACAACTCACTGATTCAAATGATCCAGTCAGAGCGAGTCTCCAGTGAACAACTCACTGATTCAAATGATTCAGTCAGAGCGAGTCTAGGCCCAGTTAACAACTCACTGATTCAAATGATCCGGTCAAAGCAAGTCTCTAGTTAACGACTCACTGATTCAAATGATCCGGTCAGGGCGAGTCTTTAGTTAACAACTCACTGATTCAAATGATTCGGTCAGAGCGAGTCTAGTCCCCAGTTAACAACTCACTGATTCAAATGATCCGCTCAGAGCGAGTCTCCAGACAACAACTCACTGATTCAAATGAACCGGTCAGAGCTAGTCTCCAGGTAAACAACTATGATTCAAATGTCGTCAGAGGCGAGTATAGTTCCCCAGTTAACAAACTCAAGGATTAAATGAACTCCGGTCAGAGCGAGTCCTAGTCCCCAGAACAAACTCACTGATTCAAAGGATTACGGTCAGAGCGAGTCTAGTCTCCAGTTAACAACTCACTGATTCAAATGATTCGGTCAGAGCGAGTCTAGTCTCCAGTTAACAACTCACTGATTCAAATGATCCGGTCAGGGCGAGTCTTTAGTTAACAACTCACTGATTCAAATGATTCGGTCAGAGCGAGTCTAGTCCCCAGTTAACAACTCACTGATTCAAATGATTCGGTCAGAGCGAGTCTAGTCCCCAGTTAAAAAACTCACTGATTCAAATGATTCGGGCAGAGCGAGTCTAGTCCCAGTTAAGTAAACAACTCACTGATTCAAATGATTCGGTCAGAGCGAGTCTAGTCCCCAGTTAACAACTCACTGATTCAAATGATTCGGTCAGAGCGAGTCTAGTGTCCAGTTAACAACTCACTGATTCAAAATTCGGTCAGGAGCGAAGTCTAGTGTCCAGTTAAAAACTCACTGATTCAAATGATACGGCAGCGCGAGTCTAGTCCCCAGTTACACACTCAAGGATCAATGTCGCGTCAGAGAGAGTCTAGTCCCAGTAAAAACTCACTGATTCAAATGAATCGGTCCGACAGTATAGTCCCCAGTTAAAAACTCACTTGATTCAATAAGGATACAGGCAGAGAGAGTCTATAGTCCCCAGTTAAACAACTCCGAATTTTCAATGATCGGTCAGAGCGAGAAGTCTAGTTCCCCAGTTCAAACAACTCAATGCCTTCAAAATGATCAGGTCAGAGCGGAAGAGTCGTCCCAGTTCAAACTCACTGAGGCAAATGATTAGGGTCAGAGGAGTCTAGTCCCAGTTAACAACTCAATGATTCCAAATGATATTCGGTCAGAGCGAGTCTAAGGCACCAGTTAAAACTCACTGATCAAATGATCGGCAGAGGAGTCTAGTCCCCAGTTAAACAAGCTCACTGATTCAATGATTCCGGCAGCGCGCGTCTAGTCCCCAGGTAAAAACCGCACTGATCAAAATATCAGGGTCAGAGCGAGTCTAGTCCACAGTTAAACAACTCACTGATTCAAATGATTTCGGTCAGAGCGAGTCATCTAGTGTCAGTTAAAAACGCACTGATTCAATGATTCGTCAGAGCGAGTCTGAGTCCCAGTAACACCTCATGATCAAACTGATACGGTCAGAGCGAGTTCTAGTCCCAAGTTAACGACTCACTGATTCAAATGATCCGGTCAGGGCGAGTCTTTAGTTAACAACTCACTGATTCAAATGATCCGGTCAGAGCGAGTCTAGTCTCCAGTTAACAACTCACTGATTCATATAATTCGGCCAGAGCGAGTCTAGTCTCCAGTTAACAACTCACTGATTCATATAATTCGGCCAGAGCGAGTCTAGTCTCCAGTTAACAACTCACTGATTCATATAATTCGGCCAGAGCGAGTCTAGTCTCCAGTTAACAACTCACTGATTCAAATGATTCGGTCAGAGCGAGTCTAGTCTCCAATTAACAACTCACTGATTCAAATGATCCGGTCAGAGCGAGTCTAGTCCCCAGTTAACAACTCACTGATTCAAATGATCCGGTCAGAGCGAGTCTAGTCCCCAGTTAACAACTCACTGATTCAAATGATCCGGTCAGAGCGAGTCTCCAGTTAACAACTCACTGATTCAAATGATCCGGTCAGAGCGACTCTCCAGTTAACAATTCACTGAATTCACAAGTCTGACTCAAAATGAGCCAAAAACGTGAAATCACATTTAGGTCATGAGTGTCCATTGTTTGGGAAAGCTGCTGTAAAAGGGCTGTTTAAGCGACTGTATGAAATGCTTGAATGTAAACATGTCCATATTTATATTAGGCTACCATATGAATGGGTACATTTTCTTTAGAAACTAAACAACATTAAAATAATGCAAAATACTACCCTGCTGCACTTTCAAATGATATAAAAGAAGAATGTTTGCATAGCGTTTTTCTTAAAATGCCAACACATTTTGCCCAATGTGCCCTCTGATTTTGTTGTATATGTATTTTTGGCAACATACATTTTGTTTTTCCTCATTTCTATATACTATATGATATATTTAGTTATTTTCACTTGTTTGTACACCTGAATTATCAGTAATTATCAGTATCAATCGGTGTATGACATGTATTTTTAGCAGGAGGATATAGTATGAAAAATTGCTAAATAAATAATCATTCATCAATCAGTACTTTTTACTTTTAATACTTAAAAAAAACAAGTTTTTAGTACATTAAAAACAAGTACTGTTGTAATTTTACCCAAGTAAAATTGAAAAGCAGGTCTATGGAGTAATACTGTATTAGGGTATCTGTACTTTTATGATTTGAATGCATGTAGTAATGGGAGAAACGAACCTTTTCAAAGCTTCGAATCATTTGAACCAATTGCATCGCAAAGCGATTCACTGTTTCGATTCACTCAAAACGCCACACGCTGGTCAAACCTAACCTGTGTAAAAGCAACAAAAACTCAGGCCAAAACATGCATAAAAACAGCTTTTACATACCCATTGCAAAATGCTTTCTTGAAGGTAAATCATTAAAAAAAAAAATAAATAAAAAAAAAAAAAAAAAAAAAAATTTATTAATTAATTTGCATTGTGGTTTTGTGTGTTTTAAGGAGAGCTTGTCCCCTAATTTTGGGGAATATTTTGGGGAATAATAACGAAGCCTCGTTTACTGAAATCACGTGACTTTTGCAGTTTGACCCAAAGATTTTGAAGCTTCATGAAGCAAAAGTGCGCCTAGTTGCTTAAGATTTGTGTCTGTGTTTCGAATATAAATATCTGGAACATCTTGAATAAAGGTGCATTTATTTTGCAAGTAAAGTGGCTTAAGATATTAATTCTTGGTTTCTGAAAAAAAGTTATCAAAATGTTGTTAGTTTTTGCCTAATACAAGCAAAAATATCTGCCAACGGGGCAAGAAAAATAATCTTGTTTAGCCTTATTTTTCATACGTCACTGGGAGATATTTTTGCTTGTTTTAAGCAAAAGCTAACAAAATTGTGATAACTTTTCAGAAAAAAAGCCACTTTACTTGCAACTAAAGGCACCCTGCGCCAAGTTTTTAGATATTTATACTAGAAAACAAGACAAATATTAACTAAGAAAATATTTTTTTGCAGTGTGAATGTTCATCATTATGGGCTGTGAATTCCATTTCATACGGACTTAAAGCAACAGACAGTCTAACTGAACTTGAATAACTTAAGCAACAAGCAAAGAATTTACAGTCTGCCATAAACGCAGAAGAACACTTGCAAATGAAGCAACACCACACCTTACACGCAGTATAATCTTTTTTTTATTACAAGATGAGCTTGAACAGTTCTCCACCCATGTTTTTTTCCAAAGGTCCCTGTAGATTGAAGCCAATCTGGAGAAATCCTAGCGTTTGCTCAGTACAGTATTATACAGAAACTCGCCTTCAGATAAAACACAAACATCAGCACACTGAAACAGATCAAGTAGAGGAGGTTTCTGGAGACGCTGCTTGCTCTCGATGGACAGACGTGCATAAATGTGTGTCTGAAGCATCTAATGCCTGCTCGACCTACATTAGACACACCCATATAAAGATTTACTACAAAAATCGTCTGTACAAAAACTGCGCTTCCATTTTTTTTCTTGTTATAAATCTGTTGAATGAGTTGCCTGTGACAGACGGAATGGATGCTAGTAGAAAGGTTTCTAGAAAAGTTGAAGTTTATCTAAACGACAGAACTTTGGCTTGAGTCGTTGATCAGGACTGAGCGTGATGTACAACCGACGGACATCAGTTCATTGCGTTTACACTGCAAAAAAATGATTATCTTACAAAAAAAAGTGATTTGTCCTCGTTTTCAGTGTAATATCTAAAGATCTTGAAATCACTTGCTAAGACAGAACTGCTTGTGGTTCCAGCAAACCCATCTTTTCATCACAATGTCACCATCCAGTTAGGCACATCAACCATAACTCCTTCAAAAACAGCTAGAAACCTTGGAGTTATAATTGATGATCAGCCGACTTTCTCAGACCACATTGCTAAAACTTCCTGGTCCTGCAGATTTGCTTTATTCAACATCAAGAAGATCAGGCCCTTTCTTTCAGAACATGCTCTTGTTCTGTCCAGGCTGGACTATTGCAATGTTCTCTTGGCAGGTCTTCCAGACAGTTATATCAAACCTTTACAATTAATCCAAAACGCAGCAGCAAGATTAATTTTTAATGAGCCGAAAAGCACTGGCTACCAATAGCTGCTCGCAAGGCATTAATGTTTGCCTACAAAAACACCACTGGTTCTGGACCCCTTTACCTACATTCACTACTTCAGACTTATGTGCCCTCCGGTGCTTTTATTGTTCCATCCCAAGAAGCACAAAAGCACTTCACAGAACTTTTTCAGTAAATTTCCCTCTCCTGGTGAATGACCTGCCCAAGTCCTTAACCATCTTCAACACATCTTTATTTGACCCTCTAACTCTAGCACTCTCTATTCTCATTCTATTCTTTAAAAAAAATCTTGCCCCTTTTAGACTTGGACTCTATTCTTTTACTAACGGCTTGTTTTCTTAAAAAAAAAACTAACACTAGCTTTTCTAATAATAATCTTTTTATATTCTATCTATTTGCTTTCTTTTTATTTATTATATGATTTAAAAAAAACCTTGCTATGTGTACTGCGTTAAGCTAACTTGTTATAGCACTTGCATATCAGTGCTCTTTGTTGAGTTGATTGCTTACATTGGTCTGATTTTTAAGCCGCTTTGGATAAAAGCGTCTGCTAATTAACTGTCTGAATAATATAATTAAGGCTAAACCAGATTATTTTTCTTCTGCCCATTGGCAATATGTTTTTGCTGTTTTAACAATCTAGATTGTTTTTTTTTTAGAAAAACAAGAATTAATATCGTTAAGCCATTTATTTTGGTAAATTCATCTGATTCAAGTATTTTTTTTTATATATATATTATATAATATATATTAATATAATATATTCATATATATTTTTATTTATATAAACAGTATTTAGTCAGCCACCATTGTGCAAGTTCTCCCACTTAAAAAGATGAGAGAGGCCTGTAATTTTCTTCATATGTATACCTCAACTATGAGAGATAAAATGAGAAAAAATAATCCAGAAAAGCACATTGTAGGATTTTTAAAGAATTAATTGGTAAATTCCTCGGTAAAATAAGTATTTGGTCACCTACAAACAAGCAAGATTTCTGGCTCTCACAGACCTGTACTTCTTCTTTAAGAGGCTCCTCTGTCCTCCACTGTTTACCTGTATTAATGGCATCTGTTTGAACTTGTTATAAGTATAAAAGACACCTGTCCACAACAACCTGTTCAAACAGTCACACTCCAAACTCCATGGCCAAGACCAAAGAGCTGTCACAGGACACCAGAAACAAAATTGTAGACCTGCACCTGGCTGGGAAGACTGAATCTGCAATAGTTAAGCAGCTTGGTGTGAAGAAATCAACTGTGGGAGCAATTATTAGAAAATGGAAGACATACAAGACCACTGATAATCTCCCTCGATCTGGGGCTCCACGCAAGATCTCACCCCGTGGGGTCAAAATGATCACAAGAACTGTGAGCAAAAATCCCAGAACCACACGTGGGGACCTAGTGAATGACCTGCAGAGAGCTGGGATCAAAGTAACAAAGGCTACCATCAGTAACACTGTGCTGCCAGGGACTCAAATCCTGCAGTTCCAGACGTGTCCCCCTGCTTAAGCCAACATGTCCAGGCCCGTCTGAAGTTTGATAGAGAGCATTTGGATGATCCAGAAGAGGATTGGGAGAATGTCATATGGTCAGATGAAACCAAAATAGAACTTTTTGGTAAAAACTCAACTTGTCGTGTTTGAAGGGGAAAGAATGCTGAGTTGCATCCAAAGAACACCATACCTACTGTGAAGCATGGGGGTGTAAACATCATGCTTTGGGGCTGTTTTTTTTGCAAAGGGACCAGGACGACTGATCCTTGTAAACTAAAGAATGAATGGGGCCATGTATCTTGAGATTTTGAGTGAAAACCTCCTTCCCTTTCAGCAAGGGCATTGAAGATGAAACGGGGCTGGGTCTTTCAGCATGACAATGAACCCAAACACACCGCCCGGGCAACGAAGGAGTGGCTTCGTAAGAAGCATTTCAAGGTCCTGGAGTGGCCTAGCCAGTCTCCAGATCTCAACCCCATAGAAAATCTTTGGAGGGAGTTGCCCAGCGACAGCCCCAAAACATTACTGCTCTAGAGGAGATCTGCATGGAGGAATGGGCCAAAATACCAGCAACAGTGTGTAAAAACCTTGTGAAGACTTACAGAAAACGTTTTGACCTCTGTCATTGCCAACAAAGGGTATATAACAAAGTATTGAGATGAAGTTTTGTTATTGACCAAATACTTATTTTACAGAGGAATTTACTAATTAATTCTTTAAAAGTCCTATAATGTGATTTTCTGGATTTTTTTCTCTTATTTTGTCTCTTAGTTGAGGTATAACTATGATGAAAATTACAGGCCTCTCTCATCTTTTTAAGTGGGAGAACTTGCACAATTGGTGGCTGACTAAATACTTTTTTGCCCCACTGTATATATATATATATACTAGAAAACAAGACAAGAATAAATAAGAAAACATTTTTTTGCAGAGATATTGCTGCCTTCAAGTCAAAAGTTATGTTGTAATAATAATTGTCAAGAGGTTAATGATTTTTTCACACTCTGACTTTCCGGGTTTAAAGAAATGATTTTGTAAGCTTGCACTGATCATAATTAATTTCTTTGTTGGCATCATTTTGTTTTCTGCTAATTTGCCTTGTGAAAAATCACACGTATTTTACGAGGTGGCAAATTCGTAGGAATTTGTACGAAGGACCACACCAAATTTCGCCCCTAAACTTAACCGTCACAGAAATCGTACAAAACGATACGAGTGAGGTCGTAAGAATTGGCCGTGAGATTTAGCTGGTTTTTCTATGACAAAAATAAGGTTCGCTATTGGCTATTTCCCAGTTAACAAAAACATGTTCTTAGAACGTTTTGCTAACGTTCCCGTTAAGTTATGAAAACATTATTTCTGAATGTTCAAAACGTTCAGTTTTAAAATGTTTTAAAAAATGTTTCTTCTTGGTTGTATGAATGTTAAGGGAACATTTCATCATTTTTAAACATTGTGTATGTTACTTTTGAACGTTCAGAGTAACATTAAGAAAACATGAACTGAAACGGAATGTATTTTTCCATTCCAATGTGCTACTTTTCCATTGTTTCCACGGTTTCCACTGTTCCATCTTTTGCAGTATCTCACACGAGTGCCACATTTTCCGCTCATCAATGTCAGTTCCAAAACAGTGGACCAATCAGAAGGCCGCGGAGGCGGAGCAAGCATTGCAAGCTTTTGTTTAGAGTAGTAAGTTGGGATGGCAACTGTTTTATTTCATGACAATATGGCAGAGACGTTTTGTGCTGCGATTTAAAAAAAACAAAACAATCCTGAGCGCCGCGTCTCGTGTTTTTAGATGCAAAGATGCGTTCTGTGTGAACAAGATAATATTTTGTGTAAGAGGTTTTTGTGTGACAAAACTAAGAACTTTAACAGAACGTTCTCTAAAGTTATTTTTAGTTTTTATAACCAAAAACGAACATTCTGGGAACCGATAGTTGTTAGTCATCTGGATTCTGTTTTTGTTTTTTTCATTTAAATATTTATGGAATCCTTTTTTAATGGTTAAATTAAATTGTATTAGTCATAAAGCATACATAATTATTTAAAATCATGACACTGCAATTGCAAACGGCATTAACATCCATTTTAACACAAAAATTGTGAAATTTTTAGGACCTAGAAGTTTTTTTTTTTTTTCACGTTCTGTTTTATTGTTACCAAATTCTGTTTAAATTTATTTTTACAATAGCCGGATGAAGATTTCTTCTCCCCAGAAATTCTGTGTTGTGTATTTAAATTTTTTTTAAGGCATAAAACATTAATTTAATTTAACTTTTAATAATTTGAAAGATAAACTCTTTCTTTTTTGGGAATAACAAAGGGGGTTTACTATTAAAATGAAAACATGAAAGAAATATAGTGTCATTATTCTTTAAAAAATAAAGTTTTAATAATTTTAAAAATTTTTTTAAAGTTGTTAATATTTTATAAGTAGTAGTAGTAGTAGTAGTAACTAGTACATTCTACTGCACAACAGTAATAGGCCTATATTTCTGTCACAATTTCCTTCAAGTTAACCCAACTTTATTTGATGTTTGCCATGACCAACACATCATGACTAACATTCCCATAATGTTCATAATTGTAACTGAGACAAGCGTCTTATCATCAATAGAATTATTTATACTGTATTGAGAAGATGTGATGTGATGAATAGCTCACATCGTCGAAAAAATTAATCTAGACCCCCCCCCCCCCCCCCCCCCATTACAATGTTGTTCAAATCAGAGTTTGCAATGTTGTGATTCATGTGGAGCGGGCTGGTTCAGTTCATGACTCTTTATTGAAGAATATGGAGAAAATGAACAATGCTCTTGAAGGCAGCAATAAAGGCGGCATATGAGGAAAACGGACGGGTTTGAAACATTGAACAGAGAAAACAGAGAAAAGCAACGTGACATGAGGGCAGAAGTGGTCGAGTACTGCTCTGTGAGGGATGTAGTTCAGAATCTCTCACGAATCCGGATTTCCACAGGAAACATCTTCATGTCCTTCATTTGGACGAGAGTCACAGGAGAGGCGTCACGCCATGGTCTCTTTCCCCGGGAGCCTCCTGTCGTTAAAGGTATGCATGTTAATCACCTCCTCTGTTTTGACGATGGCGGGCGGCTGAGGTTTCTGTTTCCGCCGTCGCTGGCATTTCAGAGACACCCTGAGCTCCTCCAGCATCACGGTGCAGAACGAGCGCTGTGCACAGAAGAGCAAATCACAGACACGAGTTGATTTCGTTTCAGTCCTAGTCTTTTCTAATTTATACAAATACATACGTCTGCTTGAAAACCAGGCCCTGTCAGTGGCATAAATGTCCAGATGTCCAAATTGTAATGAAGCTCAAAAGAACTTATTCTTCTTTAAAAATGTTAGGTTTAAAACCAAATAGTCATTTTAGTTTTTTGAATGCTGTTCTATATGATGAACTATATTCATTGTTTTATTTTCAATTAACGAAAAATTTTAGACTGTTTATTGAATAAACCCAATGACCAGTGTTATTTATATAATGAAATATTATATTATTAATTATTAGTACATTTTATTGTGTGTTTTTGTAGTTTTTAAATATGTCTATCTAGTTTCTATTCATATTTTTTTTATGTTTTTGTTTTTATTAGTTTTTTTCCCCCTTCATTTTCCATTTTCATTAAATCTTAGTTAAAGCTATAGTCCTTTTATTTGTATATATTGTAATTTTTTGTAATTTTTTAAAATATGTCTATATATTTTAATTTAGTTTTGATTTTGAATTAGTTTTGATTTTTTATATTTTTTACTTTTTCATTTTCATTTCATTTGAAGTTTTAGTAATTTCATTGTGATTTTGTCATTTTTTTGTAGTTTCTAAATATGTCTTTATTATTTTTTATTATTATTTATTTAATGTATTTTATTTTGTTTTTAATTAATATTGTTTATTTTTTTTTACATTTAATCTGTTACAGCTTTTAGTCATGTTAATTAGGTGTTGTCTTTTTGTTCGGGGGGGGGGGGGTGACATTTAGAGTCATTTTATTGTTTTTTTCGCAATCTGTACATATAGTTTTTATTTCTTTTTTTTTTTTTTTGTTTTTTATAAATAATAAAAAAGTTTAATTCACTTGTAAAGTCTTTCTATAAACTCATTCTATACTCCAAGAGAAAACCTTACCCTGTTAATATTGGTGCTATGTAGGTTTGAGCATTGAATACAGATACAGATTTAACTGCTGTGGTCTTCTTTTCTAAATCGATGGTTATAGTTCGATCTTTAATAATATCTTGTATCTGACATTCTTCATTCTTTCAAGCAGACATATTTATTTGTATAAGTTAAATATAGATTAATCCTTTTTAAAGCTACTGAAGTGATTCAGTCAAAAGCAGTGAGTGGTTTTCTCATTAATAACATTAATGGTTAGTTTAGTCGGCTGTTGTACCTTAATGTGGAAGTGAAGCAGTCAGTCAAGTTTACATTATTTAATAAAGTGATTTCCACTTTAATTAAAAAAATATATAACAAACACTATTAATGTAACCATTTTAAAGAAAGACAAAGGTTTTTTATAGCTTATGGAGCGTCACAGGGTTGGTTCGCTCCGTTGGCCAGTTAAGTAATATATAAACATTTCTTTACTTTTTGAACACACGCTTGTTTAAATGGAGAAAGACGAACTTGAAAGGACTGTTGAGCTCATAATAAGTGCAAATGCTTATGCATTTGAGCCGATACGGCGAGGGGACCAAGCACTACTGCCGTTACAGGTGGAAGAAGTCATGAACCTGCTCTGGTTTGGGGTGAAGAGGGGGTCAGAAACTAATCGCGTTTACGTGGATACATGTACATAATATTCTGTGCATTTGCTCAAGCAGACTAGAAATAGGACTCGGTTTGGTACTTTGGTACTCGCGTGCAGTCCGAGCCGAGCGCTTTTAGCACGTGTGTGTGTGTGTGTGTGGTGCCGGTGTGTGAGAGAGAGAGTGTGCGTGTGCGCGCAAAGAAACAAAGAAAGAGCGACTGATACAGCAGATTTATTCGGCTGCTGTCACTTTAAGACCTACTGTACTATAGTATTTGTCCGATAAAGACGTGAAAGAGCGACTATAGCAGGTTTATTAGGCTGCTGTCACTTTAAGACTTACTGTACTATAGTATTTGTCCGATAAAGACGTGAAAGAGCGACTGATACAGCAGATTTATTCGGCTGCTGTCACTTTAAGACCTACTGTACTATAGTATTTGTCCGTAAAGACGTGAAATAGCGACTGATAACAGCAGGTTTATTAGGCTGCTGTCACTTTAAGACCTATTGTACTATAGTATTTGTCCGATAAAGATGTGAAAGAGCGACTGATACAGCAGATTTATTCGGCTGCTGTCACTTTAAGACCTACTGTACTATAGTATTTGTCCGATAAAGATGTGAAGGAGCGACTGATACAGCAGATTTATTCGGCTGCTGTCACTTTAAGACCTACTGTACTATAGTATTTGTCCGATAAAGACGTGAAAGAGCGACTGATACAGCAGATTTATTCGGCTGCTGTCACTTTAAGACCTACGGTATATAGTAGTTTTCCGATGAAGACCTTGAAAGCGGCGCTGATACAGCCGATTTATATTCGCTGCTGTCACTTTAAGACCTAGTGTACTAATAGTTTTGTCCGATAAAGGATTGGAAAGACTACTTGATAACAGGCAGATTTATTCGGCTGCTGTCCTTAAAGACCTACTGTACTATAGTATTTGCCGAGAAGACGTGAAGAGCGACTGATACAGCAGATTTTAATTCGCTGCTGTCACTTTAAGACCCTATGTACGATAGTATTGTCCGATAACGATGTTAAAGATCGACTGATTACAGCATATTTATTCGGCTGCTTGTCCCGTTAAGCCCTACTGTACGATAGTATTTGTCCTCTAAAGACGTGAAGGGGCGCTGATACAGCAGGTTTTATTATATTCGGTCTGTCACTTTAAGAGACCTACTGTACTATATATTGTCCTATACAGACTGGAAGAGCGACTGATACAGCAGGTTTATCGTTTTCTGTCACTTTAAGACCTACTGTACTATAGTATTTGTCCGATAAAGACGTGAAAGAGCGACTGATACAGCAGATTTATTCGGCTGCTGTCACTTTAAGACCTACTGTACTATAGTATTTGTCCCTATAAGCTGTGAAAGAGCGACTGATACAGCAGCAGGTTTATTAGGCTGCTGTCACTTTAAGACCTATTGTACTATAGTATTTGTCCGATAAAGATGTGAAAGAGCGACTGATACAGCAGGTTTATTCGGCTGCTGTCACTTTAAGACCTACTGTACTATAGTATTTGTCCGATAAAGATGTGCAAGAAGCGACTGAGACAGCAGGTTTATTAGGCTGCTGTCACTTTAAGACCTATTGTACTATAGTATTTGTCCGATAAAGATGTGAAAGAGCGACTGATACAGCAGGTTTATTCGGCTGCTGTCACTTTAAGACCTACTGTACTATAGTATTTGTCCGATAAAGACGTGAAAGAGCGACTGATACAGCAGATTTATTCGGCTGCTGTCACTTTAAGACCTACTGTACTAATAGTCTTTGTCCGATAAAGATTGAAAGATCGACTGATACGCTATTTATTCGGCGGCTGTCACTTAAGACCTACGTACTATAGTCTTTGTCCGATAAAGACGGAAAGAGCGACTGATACAGCAGTTTTCTCGGTTTTGCTGTACTTTACGGACCTACTTGTACTATAGTATTTGGTCCCGATGAAGACGTGAAGTAGCGACTGATACAGCAAGTTTTTTAGGCTGCTGTCACTTTAAGACCTATTGTACTATAGTATTTGTCCGATAAAGACGTGAAAGAGCGACTGATACAGCAGATTTATTCGGCTGCTGTCACTTTAAGACCTACTGTACTATAGTATTTGTCCGATAAAAAAAAGACGGGAAAGAGCGACTGATACAACAAGGTTTATTAGGCTGCTGTCACTTTAAGACCTACTGTACTATAGTATTTGTCCGATAAAGACGTGAAAGAGCGACTGATACAGCAGATTTATTCGGCTGCTGTCACTTTAAGACCTACTGTACTATAGTATTTGTCCGATAAAGACGTGAAAGAGCGACTGATACAGCAGATTTATTCGGCTGCTGTCACTTTAAGACCTACTGTACTATAGTAATTGTCTCATAAAGATGGGAAAGAGCGACTGATACGCAGATTCTTATTCGCTGCTGTCACTTTAAAGACCTCTGTACTTAGTATTTGTCCGATAGACTTGAACGTAGCGCCTGATACCGCAGATTTTAGTCGGCGGCTGTCACTTTAAGACTATTGTCCTATAGTATTTGTCCGATAAAAGATGTGAAGGAGGACTGATACAGCAAGTTTTTTAGGCTGCTGTCACTTTAAGACCTATTGTACTATAGTATTTGTCCGATAAAGATGTGAAAGAGCGACTGATACAGCAGATTTATTCGGCTGCTGTCACTTTAAGACCTACTGTACTATAGTATTTGTCCGATAAAGATGAAAGAGCGACTATAGCAGGTTTATTAGGCTGCTGTCACTTTAAGACCTACTGTACTATAGTATTTGTCCGATAAAGACGTGAAAGAGCGACTGATACAGCAGGTTTATTCGGCTGCTGTCACTTTAAGACCTACTGTACTATAGTATTTGTCCGATAAAGACGTGAAAGAGCGACTGATACAGCAGATTTATTCGGCTGCTGTCACTTTAAGACCTATTGTACTATAGTATTTGTCCGATAAAGATGTGAAAGAGCGACTGATACAGCAGGTTTATTCGGCTGCTGTCACTTTAAGACCTACTGTACTATAGTATTTGTCCGATGAAGACGTGAAGGAGCGACTGATACAGCAGGTTTATTCGGCTGCTGTCACTTTAAGACCTACTGTACTATAGTATTTGTCCGATAAAGATGTGAAGGAGCGACCTCTGGTGTTTGCGTCTGATACCTTCTCGATCTGCGCGTTCTGTTTGGATTTGTACAGCACCTCGCCGACGGCCACGAACACAGACAGCACGAGGCCGGCGGCGAGGACGATGAAGATGCCGCCGATGTTCTGCACGCCGAGAGCGCTGGCCTCCTTACTCTCCTCCTCCGGACAGCCGTTCCCCCTCCACCACTTCTCCTTCATCATGTGCAGCTTGCCCTCCTCCTGCAGCTGCAGGATGGCGATGGTGATCTTGTCCCGGTACGGCGAGCCTGAGGGAGAACCACGGGACAGGTGAGAAGCAGCAGGGCTGCGTCACAAATCCGTCATTAAAGTCCACTTGAACTGACCTACAGAGGGTTTACACCATTTACATTCAGCTTCAAACTATTTCACATTCTAGTTTCAGTGCAAATCAGGCCCCATCAGTGGCATAATGTTAATTACCAATTTTTTGTTAAATAAGAAACTTGACTGTTCACAACTTTATGAAGCTCAAAGCTTTTTTTTGTATTCTTTAAAAATGGTATTTGAGCTTTAAAATCCTTCTAGTGTTGTGAATGCTGTTCTAGTTGATGAACAATATTCATTACTGTTATTTTATTTTTATATTTTAAGTGAATAACAACTTTGATTAAGATACTGTTATGGTTTTTATTAATACTTATTATTATTCCTATTAATAATTAGTTGTTATTATTTTTTTAGTCCTTTTTTGTCTATATAGGTTTATCATTTTATTCGTGTTTTTTTAAGTTTTTTTAACAAAAATATTTTGAATTAATTTGTATTCAGTTTTCATTTTTTCTTTTAATTTTAGGGTAAAGTTGTTTTTTTTTTTTTAAAGTATGTCTATAAGGTATAGAATTATTAAAAAGTGTTTTTAATTTTAAATTTTCTTTTGTTATTAGTTTCGCTTCTTCGGGTTTTCCCTTAAGCTATTTCCTCACCCGGCATTTGATTCGATGGTTACTGATGTTTTGTCATTTTAGTAGTTTTAATGTCGATAGTATAGGTTTTGTATACATGTTTATTTCATGCTTTGTAGATTGTATTAATATACTGTTGAATTGTTTTTAGTTTTCGTATTGTTTACCTGTTTATTTTAGTTGTGGCGTGTCCCGTTTAAGAATTGGCTACCGAAAGGGGTTTTATAGTCATTTTATTGTGTGTTTTCATTTTTAGTAGTTTTTGTTCATTTTTATTTCAGTATTTTAGTTATTTTCATACATCATTAAACTTAATTAAAATGAGAAATGATGCTTTGGCAGCTAGCTGGAAAAAAGTTTATGTTCTTTAATATTTTCCCTTCATGATCATTTTATTCAAAACCACTGCACAAAATTTATTTTTTTTAGGTTTTAATTTTAGTAACTTCATAAACTCTATAAACACATTTTGTGTTGTTCCTTCTGACTTTTTTAGCTTCTTTCTTATAACCATCAGTTGCAGGCGGTGAGCTCAGAGACCGCAGAATGACGATAAAGTGCTGCACAGCCACTGCACGGAGTCTTAGAGCCCTGCTGTTCGCCTCTTTGCTCGCGCTGTTGCTCTAGAAGCGATTTCTTTCTGGGCTAAGCGCGAGCCTCCTTCGGCCACCTCCAAACACAACGATGTGCTGGAGCTTCGATCCCGAACATCCTTTAATATCTGCAGTCCTCATTCACACATCATTAAACCAGCTGCATTCTTTCATAAAGCACTGATGCTACCAGGGGAATATGTATTATCCTCCCAGTGGATCAGGATGCCGCGGCACCGCAAGGATGAGGGGTTTGGGGCGCACCCAGCCAGAACTGCGAGAGGAGAGGAGAGATACGTCCGTTAGCCCCTCAGCGATACCACTGAGAATGAACAACGCTGTTTATTTCTGAAAGCGGACGTGTTTGTGTGTGCGCGGATAACAGGATTACACAGAGGGGAGGCAGAAACACAGAGGATTTGTGCAGATAAATATGGATAAATATTTCCCTTTTTATTCCCTCCTCCCCCACAGAACTGTGCTCAGATTTCTAAAAAACGTGCAGATATTCTGCTATTTTCTTCCTTTTTTCATGAAATAATTTAACTTGTCCCATCTGGCTCAAGATATGAGACTTTTTTGATCATTTAATTTACATTAATTACACTTAAACATATTTATTGATATATAAATATTTTAACATGTTCCATATTTTAAGTAGAAAATATTAGTTTAATGACTAATTGTAGTGTCACAAGTGGGGGTGAAAACTTTTGAACAGAATGGAGATTTGTAAATTTTTCTTATTTTATCTAAATATCACTTTTTTTTTCATTTAGTGCTGTCCTTCAGAGTCTACAGGACACGTAATAAACTGGTACCCCAATGGTTCTGTCCCAGGAAGACAAGAATAACGTTACATTTACCCTGATCTTCAATTAAAAAGGTTGGTCACCCGCTGGCTCTTAATGCATGGTTTGCTCCTTCTGGAGTGTTAGCTGATCAGCGAGGTTTTCTGAAGCTCGTATACGGAGGTTGGTGGGGGTTTGAGGTCCCTCAGTCGTCGATCAGTGTAGACAAAGATGATACTCAAATATACAGTCCACGGCTGGAAAGGGGTTCAGAATATGCAGACAGGGTATGCTGATAAGCAACCACAGAATGTGCAGGAGCTGGGGGTTTTCTGAAGAAAAACGCAGCAGCAGTTAACTGTTCAGGATTACAGATAACACGGGACTCGGCCACGGAACTAACTATTCAGCTACCACAAAAACACCATGCGTGGATCAATTCAGTAGAACTAAAACAGTATTACGAGTCAAACGGGTGGTGTAAACTTTTTGACTGGGCACGTCACCCACAACGCCCGTAGCCTTAGAGGTAGATCAGGGCCGCCTCCCAAGGATCTGCGTCCGGTTGCATGTTGAGTGATGTTGCCGAAACGATGGCGGTGGACTCCATCAGGGGGAAGGCGGGTCGTCAGGGGAAGGTCAGAACGTGTATGGTTCATGATTTCAGAGACTGTACGACGGTGTTCATGAATCACATTAACATGTACGTAGGAGATCTTGGTTACTTCCTGACAAGACGAAGAGAGCGGAGAGGTTAGGATGGGTCAACTGTAACAACGTGTCGCTGATTCTCGGACTAATAAATAATCAGAAATATGTGACAGGAGAACAAAAACCCAGTCATAAGGGTCAATTATTCGAAATTTAGGTTTATACATCATCTGAAAAGAAGGTTGAATAAATAATAGTGTCCATTGGTTTATGGTTGTAGGAGGGGACAAATATTTGAAGAATCTGGACGAGGGTGCAATAAAAATCTAAATATTGAGAAATATCACTTTTAAAGTTGTTCAATAATGCAAGGGGTTGCTTAGCAATGCCCATACTAACTCACAACATTAAAGTTGATAATTATTTACGGGTAGGGCAAGTTTTCCACTAAATCATCTTGATTGAACACTTGATCTTTACTTAATTAATTGGGACCCATACAAGGTATTGTTTGGCTATTTGTACCAATAGATGCGCCCCAGCGATGCCGATGCTTAGAACACTTGCTTTTTGTGCGCCCAGGGGGACAGAATAGATCATATTTGAATGCATGTCACTGATAATTCCAGATGGGAGAAACCAAAATATGAGTTGGATAATGAGCCTGGAGCTTGTAGTAGCTGCAAACTGACATCCGTTTCATAAGATGATATAAAAGCGGATTCGGGCAAAACTGACTACGAGTTCTGAAGTAGAGCTCCTATTGTTTCTGTAGAGGGTTTAATAGACGCGACAGAAAAGTTCAAGATTTGGTCTAATAGATGATGAATTTACTCCGACTTTAGCGACTGTTGTTGAAATTTATGAATCTTGTGGAGATCACTCTGACAAAATGAGGTAAGTGCATTGACTCGTTGTTACCAGGTGACCGGCCGCTTGTGATCAGCATCTACGTCCTGTATGATAGCAGAGGTATGGAGCCAGAGGGATCGAGGGACCGCTCGCCGTACCTTGAAGAAGGTCAGGTTGAAGGGATTGCGCTAGTACCTCCAAAAACGTGCGCGCATACACGGGATTGGTTTGTTTGGCCAGATCGTCGGCCGAGTCGATGGGCGACTCCATGCGCTCCACCGTCAGGAAGGCGGCCAGGTTTGCGGTGTAGGACGAGATGATGATGAGGGTGAAGAACCACCAGATTCCTCCCACGATCCTAGTGGACAGAGCCTTCGGCATCAGCTCCGACCCTGAGGACCACCAATACACAGCTCAACCCTTCTGGACCAAGATAACTCACTTTTTCCAGCTCTTACTCTAACACTCAAAAGTTTTGAACAGTAAGATTTTTTAGGTTTTTTAAAGAATTCTCTTCTGCTCACCGAGTCTGCATTTATTTGATCCAAAGTATAGAAAAAATTGTAAATTTTTGAAATATTTTTACTATTTAAAACAGTTGTTTTCTGTGTGAATCTGTGTTAAACTGTAATGTATTTCTGTGATGCGCAGCTGTATTTTCAGCATCATTCCTCCAGTCTTCAGTGTCTCATGATCTTCAGAAATCACTATAATATGCTGATCTGCTGCTCGAGAAACATTTCTGATTATTATAATAATGATGCTGAAAATACAGCTTTGATCACAGAAATAAATTACAGTTTAAAAATAAAGAAAGCAGCTATTTTAAATAGCAAATATATTTCACAATATTACTGCTTCTGCTGTACTTTAGATCAAATAAATGCAGGCTTGGTGAGCAGAAGAGACTTCTTTAAAAAACATTAAAAATCTTACTGTTACTGGTAGTGTAAATTAGATTATTCATTCATATTTATTTGTGAAGGAAATTTTAAATAGAAAATAGCAGTTTGATGACAACTAATTTGTAAATTTATTAGAATAAGCATATTATTTTTTTGTTTCGTTATTGTTTTTGGATAATATAAAATAATAATAACAACAAGAGCGGTCCAGAGATGTTCACTTGAGTGAAAGAATCTACGTACTCAGGGATTGATGATTATTTTTGTCGGCCAAACGCCTTAGACTTTAAACATTTACATTTTTAAGTTAATATTTCAATAATTCAACAACATATTCATATGTTCACACTTCTCTGATGCCAGTTAATGGTCACATGACAAGCTGGCAAACACTTAAAACTTAAGATGAAATCAATCAAATCTTTGTTTGGGAAGCGTTTTATTTTGATTGATTTTATTTTTTAATTATTTGCAGTATATATAGGGCTTGACTTGGCCAAAAATATATATATATATATTGCAATTATTTTATCCTAAATTGCAATTTGAACTGTGATATGATAAACATTATTATAAACAACTTTAAAGTGGAAAAAAACCTCTTTTTAGTTGTAATAATAATAATAATTGTATTATTAATTTTAAATGCAATTATTAAAATAATAAACGAAAATGTACTGTTTGTTTGCAAGGAACGAGAGAGGGCGATAAGCAGAAAAAAAGAGAAGAAGAAGCCGTAATGTGTAAAAAAATAGTATGTCGTGCTATGAAGTTTTGTACCTAATGCAAACAGTTACTAGCGAACATAATATTTATGTCTTGGATTCCATTTTAAGTTTGGCGTATAAAAGTACCAGCCAGACAATATTAGGACAATATTTGTCTGAGATGCAACTATTAGAAAATCTGGAATCCGAGGATGCAAAAAAAAAAATCTAAATATTGAGAAAATCATCTTTAAAGTTGTTCAAATGAAGTTCTTAGCAATGCATATTACTAATCAAACATTAAGTTCTGATATATTTACGGTAGGACATTTACAAAATTTCTTAAAGGAACATGACCTTTACTTAATATCCTAATAATTTTTTGGCATAAAAGAAAAATGGTTGCAACATAAATATCACCACTGCTCATCTTTGATGCAATAAAATGTGCAACACTTTGTTTTTCCACCAAATTATATGTACTATCTAATTATTATATTAATATTGAACATGCATTGGAAAGGTGTGTGTACTTGGACAAGGCATGACACTGAGACGCTAACGAGCTCACCTTGACGCATGAGAGCGCCGACCCCGAACCAGAAGCTGTTGAGCAGCGTGAAGTTATTCTCCACCACGTCTGAGTCTGGGTTACAGGGGTGAGGGTTATACCACTCGTACGGACTGAACCTGAGAGCAACAGAGAGCGCATTAGCTGAGGATTTACTGACACAAAACAGCAACACACTCTTCTATCTCACAACACAACACACACACACACCACTCTCCTCTATCTCTCTCTCGCTCTCTCTCTCTTCTCTCTCTCTCTCTTCTCTCTCTCACACACACACACAATAAACCACACACACACTCTCTCCTCTCTCTCCTCTCTAGAGCGAGACATACAAGCCAAGAACAAACAGGGGCGCAGGAACACAACACTTCTCTCCTCTCATCTATCTCATCGTCTCACACACCACAAATCTCTCTCTCTCTCTAACACAAACACACACACACACAAAACACTCTATGATATTCTCACAAAACCACACTAATCACTCACTCACTCACACACACACACACTTCACACACAAATCTCTATTCTCTCTCTCTGCTCTCTCTCACACAACAATATCACTCACTCACTCACACACACACACACTCTCTTACACACAAACACACACACTCTCTCACACAAACACTCACTCACTCACTCACAAACACAAACACAAACACACTCCCACACACAACACTCTCTCTCTCTCACCAAAACACTCCAACACACTCTCTATCACGAAAACCACACACTCCACACACACTCTCGCTTACTCTCTCTCTCTCTAAGTACCCATTTCAAGGATTTTCTCTCTCTCACACACCACACACATACACACACTCTCTCTCTCTCTTTTCTCTTCTTCTTGCACACACACACACTCTCACTCATCCACTCACACACACACACACACAATTATACACACACACACACACACACCCACTCTCTCTCTCACACACACACACAAAAACACACACTCTCTCTCTCTCATCTCTTCTCACCCACAGCACTCACACACACACCTCTCTCTCTCTTCTCTCTCTTCTCTCCTTATCCACACACACACACACACACACACCTCTCTCTCTTCCTCTATCTATATCAAACACACACACCAAACACACACACACACATCACCAATCAACACTGATAGAGGCAACATTAAAGAACTATAAAGCGCAAGACCCATTAACACGACACTTCTATTCCTCCTTCTCTCCTCTCAGCACAACAATCACCTACACACTCACTCAGCTCTCACACACACACACAAAACACAACTACACACACACAACTCTCTCTCTCACAATCACACACACTCACAAACACTCTCTCTCTCTCTCTCACACACAAAACACACACACACACTCTCTCTCTCTCTTCTCTCTCTCTCTCTTCTCTCTCTCTCACACACACACACAAAAACACACACTCTCTCTTATCTCTCTCTCTATTCACCACACCACACACACACACACAACACACACATAAATAGTCAGACAGTCGAGAGCAAACATTAAAGCCCACTAAAAGCAAGACCATACACGCAAAACGGACTGCTGGTTTCAGTGAAACTGGGCGCAAGTGTTTGGTCAGTTTCCTTAGACTAAAAAAAATACCCCAGTGTTTATTTTATGTGTAACTTTATCTATTTTGAAGCTTTGTAGAGCATTTCAATCATATTAATTGCCATGATAAAAAAGTTGGTAAACCACTTGTATTTTAAGCGGTGTTTTGTTATACGTGTGTGTAAAGTGCGGAAGGGAGTCTGTGTTGTTGTACTGAATGTGGAAGTTAGTCGGGAACTGCCTTCTAGTCTGGAAACGCCGCAGATGACGAGCAACCCAATCAAATCGGGTATGTATACTGAAAAGTTTGACGTACTATATTGGACATATGGGGATCTTTCCTGCACTCTTTAAAATATAGTTAAAAAATTTAGGGAAATAATCAACAATAATTGTAGGTACATATTTGAGCTATAAGAATAGATCTTGTAATTTCTTGTCCACCAATAGAAAAATAATGCAGAAGGTAAAAGAATATTGACTGTAAATGTTGGCACATGTTGCATAATGATTTGTCTTTAATGCATTTAATTTCCTTGCCCGTATATAAAAATATTTGAAGGTTTAAAAGAAGGTGGGGTGTTGCAATTTATTTTAGTATTTTACTATATTTTTATTGTTATTGCCACGAAATATAAAAAATATAGACTATAGAATAAACAAGGTGTGGTGCACTGACATTGATATTTTATTATACTGTATTTATTTTAGTTTTATTGCCATAAACCCGAGACAAATATGACTAAATAATGCCCAGTGTGGTAAAATGTATGTATATTCTTTATATTTTCTTCCAACACCCCCCCACCCGCCACAATTTACAATAAGTATCTGGTTTGCAATAATTTTGTATTTCATTATCACCCCCCTATACCCCCTAATATATTAGCCGCAGGTTGTCCTCGGGATGCCAACGAGGAGGGGCTAAAAAAAGCGGATGCAGATAATCAAAAAGCACCCCCACTGAAAAATAGATGCTGCCGGTGTATAGAGGTGCCCGACGTGGTAGGATATTAGTTTGCAGCTAAATGTGATAACTCTGAATGGTGCAATTAATATGGATTGTTTACATAAAATAGATTATTTTAGGTTTGCAGGTCAATAAGGCTTAATGAGCCTTGTTCTTCTATTATAAAGAGAACCGCTTTGTGCAAAAAAAGGTTCTCAGTGGATGTTAAAGGTTCTTCATGGAGTCATAGATGCCAATAAAGAAGGTTTGTTTTTAAATAAAGAAAAATAATAAGAAAAAGACAATTCTGAATTATATAAATCAATGTTATGCCATAAAGTGAATATCAAATATGTGATATTTTGCATTATTTCTATGTGACAAATCAAGTGTATATAAATGTATGTGACTGATTATTGAATGCTAAATAAAGCCGACCGCAGGTGTGTGTTTGTGTAGAGCTCGAGGAACATCTCTCTGTGCGTTCTGGGATTTGTGAAATCTCTTCGGTGTGGTTAGAGGTAAATTGGGGCTTTTCTAATCAATACCGCAGTTGAAATGTCAATATACCAATTATAGAGCAGAAGAAGACACCGTGAGTGGAAACCCAGCGACTGCACATGATTGCGCTGATATCATCCAGAACACTTACCCAGAATGCCTCACTGTGCATATTCCAATCTAACTTAGGTGACAGTCGTGGCTTTTCTTGCGTATCATGTGGCCGGTAACATTAAACATCGACACCGAGCTTTAACAAACGCTTTAAGTCAGCACTTGTTCGTCTGATTCAGAGCCTGATTGATTTCAGAGGATTTCCAATTAATACAGCTGAGTCTGGAGACTCCTGTGAGACGTGGCCATAAACGCTGAGAGAGATATTACAGCAGGACAGAGAGACATTACAGTGAGACAGATATTAGAGAGGATGACGGAGAAAGTAATTATGGGATATCCAGAGGGCTTCAACAGAACATCACCATCAGACGACAGAGACACACGATCAGGAAACGCTGCCATTCGTCTCTCTATTCTGCAGAATTCCCAGCATACTGAATCTAAACATATTGCTTGATAGATTTGACACCGTTTTTAATTGTGAAAAATAAACATTTTATTAATTCCCTCAGAATATCTGCCTATCGCATGCTCTCAAGACACTGCATTTTAATGCACAATAAATTCTTGCTTTTATTGAAAATTGCATTTTATTATATTTACACTCACGCTCAATATTTCAAGCTCAATGTGGAAGGAAAAAGTGATAATCGGAATTTTGTTTTTACAGATTTGTTTCTTGCCACTAAATACAAACTATGGCCGCCTAAGGAATTTTTTTTTTTTTTTTTTTTTTCTTTTTTCAACTTTTTTTTTTTTTCCATTTTTTTTTTTTTTTTTTTTTTTGGTGCAATTTTACTTCTATTTTGCAAATATTTAATTTTTTGAGAGCAGCCTGACCTCGGCCAGATCTTCTGGAACCTGTGCTGCTGTCTTCGGTTGTCTATAGAGTTGTAGTGGCATTGAAGATAGGTAAGGTAGTGGGGTGTTACTTTGGTCTCATAAGTCTGGATATGTACGGAGCCTCCTAGTTTGTGGCTGAGAGCAAAATCTCATCACGTTATATTTTATATATCTTTAATACTGTATATCAGAGCGCTGCCTTTGTACTTTTGATCCTTGAGTGCCCTAGCAATGTTAGATGGGCTGTTGTTGTTTATTAAATATTATTTTTCAAAACTATTTGTTGATATAATGGTGCCAGCACAAATTATTATATTAGTAGTTTGGCATTGAGAACGCGGTTCTGTGTTTTTAGTGATATTATTCCTCCATTAGATGGTGACAAGAGACTGTTATTATGAGTGAGTCAGCAGTAAAGACCTTTATATTGAAAGAGACTGAAACAGGTGTAAAAAGGAGAGGGTGGGGAGGATTATTTGTAATTTTAAAAAACAACAGCTTGTAAGGGGCAGTCGTATGTGTTGATCGACATCACTTTTAACGATTGAAAAGGATAGTAACGACAAAGATATCGCTTCCCTCAGCGGACATTCAAACATAATGTTTTATTTTGAATATGAGATTGAGCTGAAGAATGAAAGCTGTATCATATGCAGGTAATCACACTCACTCAGTTGCTCAATCTCTCTCTCTCATAATGCTCACATTATACACTGACTCGTACTACACAGTAAGCTTTACAAGGAAACAACGCGACGTTCCTTGTTACTAGGTCTAAAGGAGTATTGGGAATTGGCAAAGGAGGCTTGGCCAAGCTGTTTGAAACTCTCAAATTTAATATGCTTAAAAAACTGGGAGTGGATATATAAATATATAGATAATATATATATTGCTTAAGACTTGTTATAAATTGCTTTGGATAAGAGCATTTGCTAAATGCATAAATGTAAATAATGTGGTGTGTTGCAATTATATTTAAATTTGACATTATTTTTCTTCCAACTAAATACAAAAGTATTTAGTGCAATAATACTAGCAGTACTAAAGAATAATTTTTAGTATATTAAACACAAATTTAGTGCGCAAAGTTATGAGAGAGTTATGAAAATGTTATGGGTTATTCATTTTTTTCTTATTATAATTTGATTAAATTGCAGAGATTTTCAGGCACAAATGGTCCCGTTTCCTGAGAGCGAGGATGAAGACAGACGTGTGGTTAAACGCACGTGAAGGTCACATGTTACCTGGCTATGACAAACAGCACACAACTGACACCCAAGCAAGCCAGTAGAATATACATCCAGATATCAGGGGACAGAGGGTTGAGGAAGGAGAAGACGCCGGGGTTGGTGCCGTTGGGTTTGCGGTAGAGGATGCTGATGCCCAGGGTCATGAAGGGTTTGGAGAAGTCAATCACCTTCTCTCGCACGTATGTGATGGTCAGCGGAGCCACGGCCAGGTCTGCTTTCTGTCAATCACCAACACAACAGACCAATCAGCACACACAGATCCGTCAGGTGACGCTTTTTAGCTGCATAACCGGCCAAAAGATTCAAATGAATCAGTTCGTCAACTCTGAATCATTTGTGACTCCTCTAGACTTTAAATTGAACAAGTGGACAGTGTATATCACATTAGGGCTGTCAAGCCATTCAAATTATATCGCGATTAATCGCATCCAAAAACAAGTTTTGTTACATATAATGTATGTGTGCTGTGTATATTTGTTATGTATATATTAATCACCGACAAATGCATGTTAATATTTCAGAAAAATTTTATGTTTGTATATTAAAATGTATTTATTTCTAAATAAAGTATGTAAATATTTTCAAATATATAATGTGTGTGTATTTATATATTAATAATAAATATACACGAGGTACACACATATAGTATGTGCAAACAACAAACTTTTATTTTGTATGCGATTAATCGCTTGACAGCACTAAATTAATTACATCATTAATTAATTACTCTGCAAAAGATCATTTAAAGTCAATATTGTGTTAAATGAGAAAAGCATCAATTAGACATTACAAAAAAATTGCTTTAGAAAAATATTTTGATTCAACATTGCATAAATCATGATATGACAAATAGTGTTTTTTAAATGAACATGAAAAAAAAAAGAAATACTTTAAATATAAAAGTAAAAGCACCAGTAGGTGGCGGCGAATCAGTGTCTTAATAAGTGAGTCACTGAATAATTTATTCAACCGATTGTTTAAAATGGCTGGTTTTGATACGGAATATTAACCACTGGATTTGTGTCAAATAGTTGATCATCAGAATGAAGCAAGGTGACTGTCTTTATTAGTGAGTCATTGAATCATTCATTCAACCAATCCGTTCAAACAGCTGATTCATTCGTGAAGGAAGCAAGTGGCTCTTTTTATGAATGAGTCATTGAATCATTCGCTCACTTGATTTGTTCAAATAGTTGATTCCATTCAGTAATGAAGCAAGTGACTGTCTTTATTAATAAATCACTGAATCATTCGCTCACTTGATTTGTTCAAATAGTTGATTCATTCGGTAATGAAGCAAGTGACTGTCTTTATTAATAGATCGCTGAATCATTCGCTCACTTGATTTGTTCAAATAGTTGATTCATTCAGTAATGAAGCAAGTGACTGTCTTTATTAATAGATCGCTGAATCATTCGCTCACTTGATTTGTTCAAATAGTTGATTCATTCAGTAATGAAGCAAGTGACTGTCTTTATTAATAGATCGCTGAATCATTCGCTCACTTGATTTGTTCAAATAGTTGATTCCATTCAGTAATGAAGCAAGTGACTGTCTTTATTAATAAATCACTGAATCATTCGCTCACTTGATTTGTTCAAATAGTTGATTCATTCAGTAATGAAGCAAGTGACTGTCTTTATTAATAGATCGCTGAATCATTCGCTCACTTGATTTGTTCAAATAGTTGATTCATTCAGTAATGAAGCAAGTGACTGTCTTTATTAATAAATCACTGAATCATTCGCTCACTTGATTTGTTCAAATAGTTGATTCATTCAGTAATGAAGCAAGTGACTGTCTTTATTAATAAATCACTGAATCATTCGCTCACTTGATTTGTTCAAATAGTTGATTCATTCAGTAATGAAGCAAGTGACTGTCTTTATTAATAAATCACTGAATCATTCGCTCACTTGATTTGTTCAAATAGTTGATTCATTCAGTAATGAAGCAAGTGAATTAGTTTGACTAAATCGCTGCGAATCTTTCGCCAATTGATTTGTTCAAATGTTGATTCATTCAGTATATGACGCAAGGGATGTCTTTTATGAATAAAATCAGACTACATTCGCCGCCTTGATTGTTCAAAATAGTTGATTCATTCAGTAATGAGCAGTGCTTCTTTGAATAAATCACACTGAATCATTAGCTCACTGATGATTGTTCAAATAGTTGATTTCATTCGGTGAATGAAGGCAAAGAGACGCCTTTAATACTAAATCGCTGAATCATTCGACCACTTGATTTGTTCAATAGTTGATCACATCAGTCGAGAAAGCAAGTGACTCTCTGAGTCATAGACGCGTGAATCATTCACTCACTCAATACGTTCAAAATTGTTGATTCATTCAGTAATGAAGCAAGTGACTGTCTTATGAATAAATCACTGCATTCATCGAATGTGTGTGAATTTGTTCAAATAGGTTGATTCATTCCAGTAATGAGCAAAGTGACTGTCATTTATTAAGATACGATCGCGCAACATCCTTGACTCACTGCTTTCATTCAAGGACTGATTCATTCAGGAATGGAACAAACAACTCTCTTTATTGAGTGAGTCACTGAATCATTCACTCAATTAATTAGTTTTTATGAATGAGTCACTGAATCATTCACTCAATTAATTAGTTTTAAAAAAATGCCATTTTCCCCCATAATTAATCACACCAAATTAAACATTGTTAAATCGACAGCTCTAGTAGGGCTATATAAGGAACGAAAAGATTCGACTGAATCAGTTCATCAACTCTGAATCATTTGTGACACTCCTCTAGACTTTAAACTGAACAAGTTAGTTAAACATGTTTTGACATCATGTAGAAATACTCAGAATATATATCATGAATATATTTCTGTCCTAAATCCAGCAGGTTTCTGATGTGGATCATGAATGTGAAAAGCATCATTAATTCATGTCGGGTCGAGTTCAAATCCAATTCAGCGTTGCTATCGGACGAATGAAGTTCAAAATAAAATTAATTAAAATTAAAAATACTTCTGAAAAAGCAATTCGTGCCTGTAAGGCTAAGATGGGTGAAAAACACAGGAAATGTTGCATCTTTTGCTAAATTCATACATATTCAAAGCCTAATGTGTATATTTTAGATTTTTATAAAATATTAGATGAAAAAATAACTTAAATAAATTGTGCTAAAAATTAAATGAGCACTAAAATTACTAACTGGAAATAAAAAAAAACTAAAATGTAACTAAAAACGACAAAACATAACCAAATACTAGAATTGCCTATAATTAATATAAACTAAAATCTCAAACAATCAAATTCACATATCAATAGGACACAAACTATTTTTAAACCAATTTAAATATAAAAATAACACTGGTGCTCTCCCATACTATGATAAGCACTCACAGGGTTGTTTCATTAAAAACATAATTTTTTTGTTAAATAAATATAAATATTAGGAGAAAAACTTTAACCAAAATAAAATTAGAAAGGCAAGTAACGAATAAATTAAAAAAAAAAAAAAGCCAAAACTTAAAAAAAACCCCCAAATTACTAATGGAGGTAATCAAAACTAAAAACTGACTAAATTACTTTAAATTAAATCTAAAGATAAATATAATAAATACTAATAAAACAACTCATTAAAAAGTAAACTAAATTTAAACTAAATGAACTTAGAAATGTTTGCCTGAACTAATTGAAGCACTGAAATTTACTAACTGAATAATTAAAACTTAAACTAAATAAATTGAACCTAAAGAAATATTAGACAATAATATTCAAAACTGCAAAAACATATAGTAAATTACTAAAAATGTAACAAAAATACACTAAAATATAAAAGACAGTCGAAGTAAAATACTATGTTAAAATATTATAGTAGTAAAAAGTATGAATAACCCGTGGTGCTGTCCATAACCATGATAAGCACTCACCAGGGTCGTTATAATTAACTAAAACTAAAGACATAATTTTTTGTTAGTTGAATAAGCGAAATAAAAAAAAAATTTAATTATTAGATTAAAAACTTTATGAAATTTAGAAATGGCAAGTAACTGAAATAAATCGAAGCACTAAATAAAATAATAAATAAAAACTTAAACTAAAATAAAAATAAATTAAACTGTATTACTAAAAGTGACCCTGTAGCACAAAACCTCATAAGAGTCCATTTTGAAATTGAGATTATACATAATCTAAAGCTGAATAAATATCTTTTCACTGATGTCTGGTTTGTTAGGATCGACATATTTGGGTCGAGATACAACTATTTTGAAACTGGAATCTGAGGGTTAAAAATCTAAATTTGAAAATCGCCTTTGAATTTGTCCAAATTAAGTTCTTAGCAATGCCTATTACTAATCAAAACATAAGTTTTGATATATTTAAGTAGGACATTTACTAAATATCTTCATTGAACATGATCTTTACTTAATATCCTAATGATTTTTGTCATAAAAGAAAAATCTATAATTTTGACCTATACATTGTATTGTTGGCTATTGCTACAAATACCCCCAGCGACTTGACTTACTGCTTTCGTGCTCCAGGGACACATATATAATAATTATAAAACACATAAGAATGAAGCAAAAAATGTAACTAAACTAAAAGCCAATTGAAGATGCAGAATGAAGAAATGCAGTAATGGCATATAAAGCACTCACGTGGTCCATGAGCTCGCGCACCATGCCGTTCCACTGGCCCGTACTCTCCTCAAACACTCCGTATTTACCGTCCTCCACTAAACGCATCTCGTAACGGAAGCCCAGGATTCCCGAAAGCTCTCGCAGCAGATCCACGCAGAATCCCTCGAAGCGGTCGTTCCCGTACAGAGGTTTATCCGACTTCTTAAACATGACGTACGGCTCCTCCTGAGACACACAGAAGATCTCAGAGGATGACTGCTTCCGTCAGTGTGTTTATATTACAACGATAAACACATTATAAATAAGAGGAAGAGTTCATTTGGCCAAAAAACAATTTTTTTTCTTCTCATTTTTTCAGTTTCAAAACATTTTAAATTGTTTGCACAATAAAAAAACCTGGTTTTTGAAATTGTTAAAATGGACTTACTTTTTTTTGCAAATGAATCTTCAAATATAAATTAATAATAAATGATGCATTTAAATTGTTTGAAAATGAAGCAAATATTCATGAATCTACAAAGTTTGTATGACATAATTATAATTTTTTTGTGTACGGTAATCCTTATTTCGTTTTCAAAGTAACAGCAAGCGCTGTTTTTAAAATATTTTTTAATCTAAACAAAATACTTTTTTAAATATTGAAGCCCTAAAATAATAAAATAATAAAAAATGTTGTGTGTTCGTGGAGTGTGTGAGATGTGTGTGTGTGTGTTTGTTTGAGTGAGTGAGTGTGTGTTTGTGTGTGTTAGTGTGAGAGTGTGTGTGTGGTGAGAAGTGTGTGTGTGTGTGTGTGTGGTTTGGTTTGGTTTGGTGGTGGAGTGTGTGTGTGAAGGAGTGTGTGTGTGTGTGTGTGTGGAGGGTGTGTGTGTGTGTGTGTGAGAGAAAGAGAGTGTGTGTGTGAGTGTGAGAGTGTGTGCGTGTGAGAGTGTGTGAGTGAGAGTGTGTGGGTGAGAGTGTGTGTGGGTGTGAGGGGGAGAGTGTGTGTGTGTGAGTGTGTGCGTGTGAGAGTGTGTGAGTGTGTGTGTGTGAGATGTGTGTGTGGGTGTGAGAGTGTGTGTGTGAGAGTGTGTGTGTGGGTGTGTGTGAGAGTGAGAGAGAGAGACTGTGTGTGTGAGTGAGTGTGTGTGTTTGTGTGTGTGTTTGTGTTTGTGTGTGGGTGTGTGTGTGAGTGTGAGAGTGTGTGAGTGTGTGTATGTGTGTGAGAGTGTGTGTGTGTGTTAGAGAGAGAGAGAGTGGTGTGAGGGTGTTTGAGTGTGTGTGTGGGTGTGTGTGTGTGAGTGAGTGTGTGTGTGTGTTTTTGTGTGTGTGTTTGTGTTTGTGTTTTTGTGTGTGTGTGAGTGTGAGTGTGTGTGTGTGTGTGAGAGAGAGATAATGTGTGTGTGTGTGTGTGTGAGTGTGTGTGTGAGAGTGTGAGTGTGAGTGTGAGTGTAGTGTGAGTGTGTGTGTGGGTGTGTGTGTGTGTGAGTGGAGTGCGTGAGTGAGTGTGTGTGTGTGTGTGTGTGTGTTAGTGTGTGTGTGTTGAGAGTGTGTGTGTGTGGTGTGTGTGTGTGTTGTACCGTATTGTTAGACACACGCAGTGAGTTGTTGACAGTGAGTCTGTGATTTTGGTGATTTACTCTTGTGATCTCGCTCATGGTTGAGTCCCCGCGGAGGTATCCCACGTCCCCGACCTGTGCAGTACACACATACACACAGCATGTAGACACGAACACACACCACACACACACACACACCCACACACACACACACCCAACACACACACACACACCACACACAAACAGACACACCACACACACCACACACACACACACACTCTCACGTATGCTTGAATCACACACACACACCTTCTCGGCCGTTCTCTTGAGACTGATCCCGTCCGGTCGAAGTCCGTCCTCAGCCGGTGGTTTGTTGAAGAGGATTCGACCCTCAGTCCGGCCCATGATGCTGTGGACAAAAACACGCCACACATTCCACACTACGCTTACATGCGCTGCACGTTTTATTCTCCCACAGTGTTACTGACATCAAGCAGAAATAACCATTCCAATAGATTTGCATTAAAATATGACTGCAAATACATGTATATATTTATTTTAATATATGAAAATTAAATAATAAAAAGAAATGTGTAACAAATTAAATATATATATATATATATATCTTTTTATGTCCCAGCCCAACTTTGTGTCTCAAAAGGAATATGACAATATAGGAAAGAAAACTGCATCCGTACTACTAAATAACTTAATATATTACTTCTAGTTAAAAAAATAACCCCAATATTACTAATATAAATTAAATAATTTTATTAGAATTAATAAATAATACCTTTAAAAGCTAATTGATACTTAAACGCATAAATAAATCATTGAACATTTCAGAGGAATAATGTTCACTATGTTGTATGAAGGACAAATCCGAAAAATATCTGACTTTTATGATTTAATGTCAATTAATAATTATATTCATTAATTTTAATTAAAAATATTCACATTGTATTCATCTAATATTTAAAAGCTAATGAATTAATTAAAACGTATTAAATAAACAAGAAATAAAAAAATGATAATATATTTTCCTCTCCAGACGGTGGTCATATGTTGTCTATATTTTGTAAGGATACTTATTTTTTAATATAAAACTAAATTTGGCATAGTTTATAATGGGATAATTAAATCATTTAAAATTAATTTCACACATAATGTTTGGTTTGCTATTCATATCATTAGATCTTATTTTAGAGATGTATGGAGAGTGTTTCTGAATAATTTTTGCTTTGTTTATCAGATTCTGTTAAGTTAAGTGAAATCTCACATTTACAGTAGAAGATTTGATGGCTTTATATCTGACACAGTTGTCTCACGTTACAGTGTTTTTTTGGCGTCAGAACGACTGAAGCGCATCTCCGTCTCTGTGAGAGAAGCTCATTGTTCTCCAGGATCATCGTTCTGAAGTTTGACTTCAAAGCACAAACAGAGACAGAGACGGAAATGGTGTTTCTGCAGGTACAATGTGTAATTTTCACAAATTACCCATGACGAGAGCAAAGATCTGACGAGAGACACGCAGGCGACACTCACGATCTGAACATCAACAAACACACCTGCAGAACAACAGAGACTCAAACACGCGCTCTTCTCCTGAAGGATTGAAACGCTCTCCCTGCAGCACTCACTAGTGCTCTTCACAGAATATTCTACATCGCTGTCTGATTAGCCCCGCCCACCGATTCAACGTTGCTGTCTGATTAGCCCCGCCCACCGATTCAACGTTGCTGTCTGATTAGCCCCGCCCACCGATTCTACATCACTGTCTGTTTAGCCCCACCCACCTTTGCTACGTCACTGCCTGTTTAGCCCCCGCCCACCGATTCTACATCGCTGTCTGATTAGCCCCGCCCACCGATTCAACGTTGCTGTCTGATTAGCCCTGCCCACCGATTCGAAATCGGTCTGATTAGCCCCGCCCACCGATTCCACATTGCTGTCTGATTAGCCCCGCCCACCGATTCTACATCACTGTCTGATTAGCCCCGCCCACTGATTCTACATCGCTGTCTGATTAGCCCAGCCCACCGATTCAACGTTGCTGTCTGATTAGCCCCGCCCACCGATTCCACATCACTGTCTGATTAGCCCCGCCCACCGATTCTACGTCGCTGTCTGATTAGCCCCGCCCACCGATTCAACGTTGCTGTCTGATTAGCCCTGCCCACCGATTCGAAATCGGTCTGATTAGCCCCGCCCACCGATTCTACATCGCTGTCTGATTAGCCCCGCCCACCGATTCAACATTGCTGTCTGATTAGCCCTGCCCACCGATTCTACATCTCTGTCTGTTTAGCCTCGCCCACCGATTCTACATCACTGCCTTTTTAGCCCCGCCCACTGATTCTACATCGCTGTCTGATTAGCCCCGCCCACCGATTCTACATCACTGTCTGTTTAGCCCTGCCCACCGATTCTACATCACTGTCTGTTTAGCTCTGGCCACCGATTCTACATCACTGTCTGTTTCGCCCCGCCCACCGATTCTACATCGCTGTCTGATTAGCCCAGCCCACCGATTCAACGTTGCTGTCTGATTAGCCCTGCCCACCGATTCGAAATCGGTCTGATTAGCCCCGCCCACCGATTCCACATCACTGCCTGTTTAGCCCCCCCCCACCGATTCAACGTTCTGTCTGTTTAGCCCCGCCCACCGATTCCACATCGCCGTGTTTAGCCCCGCCCACCGATTCCACATCGCTGTCTGATTAGCCCCGCCCACCGATTCAACATTGCTGTCTGATTAGCCCTGCCCACCGATTCAAAATCTGTCTGATTAGCCCCGCCCACCGATTCAACGTTGCTGTCTGATTAGCCCTGCCCACCGATTTGAAATCGGTCTGATTAGGCCCCGCCCACCGATTCTGCATCGCTGTCTGATTAGCCCGCCCACCGATGTCAACGTTGCTGTCTGATTAGCCCCGCCCACCGATTCTACATCACTGCTTGTTTAGCCCCACCCACCAATTCTACATAACTGTTTGTTTAGCCCCGCCCACCGATTCTACGTCGCTGCCCGTTTAGCCCCGCCCACCGATTTCTACATCCCCCGCTGTCTGATTAGCCTGCCCACACGATTCTACATCGCTGTCTGATTCCTCCCCCCCCGATTCGAAATCTGTCTGATTAGCCCGCCCACCGATTCTATACATCGCTGTCTGATTAGCCCCGCACCGATCAACGTTGCTGCTGATTAGCCCTGCCCACCGATTGAATCGTCCTGATTAGCCCCGCCCACCGATTCTACATCGCTGTCTGATTAGCCCCGCCCACCGATTCCACATCGCTGTCTGATTAGCTCTGCCCACCGATTCCACATCGCTGTCTGATTAGCCCTGCCCACCGATTCCACATCGCTGTCTGATTAGCTCTGCCCACCGATTCCACATCGCTGTCTGATTAGCTCTGCCCACCGATTCCACATCGCTGTCTGATTAGCCCCGCCCACCGATTCAACATTGCTGTCTGATTAGCCCTGCCCACCGATTCGAAATCGGTCTGATTAGCCCCGCCCACCTATTTTACATTGCTGTCTGATTAGCCCCTCCCACCGATTCTAAATCTAAACTATGATGATTTTTGATGTAAAAATCTTGAATACATTATAAGATAATGAGAACAGTACAAAATAATAAAAAAGGAAGTTCATGAACCCTTTAACTTGAAGTATTCTAAAAGAATCAACAGGTCTTTAAATTTAATAATTAGATTCATGAATTATTGAATCTAACCCAGATTAACTGAATAGATTCATCGAACACTGAGCTTTTGATTCACATTAAACATATTATTGAGTTTTGAGGGAAAAAGTGATTCATTTGAATCTGAAAGTGAAAGTTCAGATGCTTACTTTGAATCACAGTGAATCATCTATCTGGTCACAGTTTCTGGTATTCAAGTTATTGAATGTAATATTTAGTTTGAAGGTATTGTTTATGGTTAGGTTGTGTTACAAACAATTGAAAGAGCATTGAATTTTTCAAAGTGTTTTATTGTATTCTTGTATGGTGCAAGGTGTATTATCATCTCAGGTAAAATAAAATAATTAATTAAATAAATAAAAGAAAGTAGTAATGTGTAACATAATTGAATTTATTGAATAATAGCTCTGTTTTGTGCCTGTACCTCTTTAATGAAGCTGATGAATCGTCCCCCGAAGCGCCAGGGTTTGTGTCGGTTGCACTGCAGCGAGCTGACGGTGATCTGCGGAGACTGCTGAACCGCCACTGCCACCACATGAAGCCCACTCTACCATTGTATACCCAGCGTAAGTTCACGCTGTCCGTCTGCACACACACACACACCCACCACACACAACAAGATCCACCACCACACGAAGACACACAGACAGAATCCTTCAGGCTCACACGATGTGAATGACAATCCAAACACACACCACAGTTATTCAAGGACCGGATTTTGCTCTCAGTTTGTGTGTGTGGTGTGTGTGTTGAGACCAAATGTCCACAAGGATTATTAACACCTACATTTTTGACTTGTGGACCGCCTGTCGTCTCCACGAGGGAAAAATGCGATGTTATCTGAAATTTATAATAAGCAAACAGGTTTTCTGTAAGGGTTAGTTTTCGGTTTAAAAGGTTTTTTTGATAGAAAAGATAGTTTGGTCAGTCAAAATAAAGTAATAGAAGTTCCTATGGAAATGTCCCCCACAATTCACAGAAACACGTGTGTGTTGTGTGATGTGTGTGTGTGGTGTGTGTGTGATCTAGAGAAGATAGCGAGAGAGAGAGGTGTGTGTATTGTGGTGACAGTATGAGAGAGGAGAGAGAGAGAGAAGTGGGGGTGTTGTGTGTGTTGTATGAGAGATAGATAGAAGTGAGATAGAGTGGTGTGGTGTGTGTGTGTGTGTGTGTGAGAGGAGAGAGCGAGAGGGTGAGAGAGTGTGTGTGTGTGAGAGAGTGTGATAGAGAGAGAGAGAAAGAGAAGAAGTGTGTGTGTGAAGGGAGAGTGTTGTGTGGAGAGAGTGTGTGTGGGTGTGTGTGAGCGAGAGAGAGAGAGAGAGAGAGAGTGAGAGATATGGTGTGTGAGAGAAGTGTGTGTGTTGTTGTTAGAGATAGAAGAAGAGAGGTGTGTGTGTGTTGTTTTAGATAGAGAGAGAAATAGATAGTGTGTGTTTGGTGTGAGAGGAGAGAGAGAGAGAGAGAGGAGAGAAGAGAGAGTGTTTTAGTGTGTGTGAGAGGATAGATAGAGAGTATATAAGTTAGATAGAGATTGTGTTTGTGTGTTAGAGAGAGAGAGAGAGAGAGAGAGAGAGATGTGTGTGTGTGTGTGTGAGAGAGAGAGAGAGAGATAGTGTGTTTGTGGGTGTGTGTGATGAGAGAATAGAGAGAGAGAGAGAGTGTGTGTGTGTGTGAGATTGTGTGTGTGAGAGAGAGTGTGCTTGTGTGAGCAACGGAGATGTGGATCTGGGTAGAGAGTGTGGGTTGCATGTGTGAGCTTTTGTCTCGAGATGGAGAGCAGAGAGATGATACGCTCTAGAGTGTTTGTGTTTTGTGTTGTGTGGATAGAGAGAGTGGTAAGTGTTATATAATGTGTGTGTGTGAGTGCATTTTTCTCGACAGACCTGATCTCTGTGCACACATTCTGTAAAACTCATTGAAATCACCGTCACAGGCCTCCTGCCACACGCTAGCAACAGAGATTCACCACACGGGCAACGGTTTCCATGGCAACTCTGCCTCACTGGCGGCAACGGTTGTCAAGATGATAGAGAGAGAGAGAGTGCAGTCTGTCTATGTCTCTCTCAGTCCTATCAGATCTTATGTATTGTATAAACACACACACTGAGGCTCAACAGATGTGATATTATAACTGAAATGATAGTATGCAGTATGCTGAACTTTTACATTAGTGAAGCTGAAAATAAAACAGCTTAAATTATCCTAAGCTGGTTTGCTGGCCTGAGCTGGTTTTAGCTGGTCTTCACCCGAGTTTCCACAGGAGGGCGATGTGTCTCAGTGATTCGCTGATTAACGTCGTGAAGAATTAAAAGGGCACCTGCGTGGAGCAGATGTGCACAAAGCTTATGGCCTGATATGATCTCAGAAGCTAAAGAGCAGAGTTTTTGGATTAATTCACTGGGATTTTACTGCTGAGATTGAGACCTAACTCGTTGCGAATTAGCTACGGATGAGAGCTGGCAATGAATCAAGAGACAGTGGCGAAGCGACTCATCTGAACTTTCAGATTCACAGCGGCTGAAGCTTCATGACAGACGAACAAGTATTTCGCTGTTTATTAATCATTGAGTGTTTGAACTCTTAGAATTGAAATACTGATAGTTTGAACTGTTAGAATCGAATCGGTGAGTGTTTGAACTGTTGGAATTGAATCATTGAGTGTTTGAACTGTTGGAATCGAATCATTGAGTGTTTGAACTGTTGGAATTGAATCATTGAGTGTTTGAACTGTTGGAATTGAATCATTGAGTGTTTGAACTGTTGGAATTGAATCATTGAATGTTGAACTGTTAGAATTGAAATGATGATAGTTTGAACTGTTAGAATTGAATGATTGAGTGTTTGAACTGTGAGAATTGATCATGAGGTTTGAACTGTTAGAATTGTTTTTTTTTTTTTTTCATATTGATTGTTTGAAACTGTGGAATTGAAATACAATAGAGGGAACTGTTAGAATCGAATCATTGAGCGTTTGAACTGTTTGGATTGAATCGTTGGGCGTTTGAACTGTTAGAATTGAATCATTGAGTGTTTGAACTGTTGGAATTGAATCATTGAGTGTTTGAACTGTTGGAATTGAAATGCTGATCGTTAGAACTGTTAGAATCGGAATCGTGTGAGCGTTTGAACCGTTGGAATTTAATCCTAGTGTTGAACTGTTAGCTTCCTCATGAGTGTTTGAACTGTTAGAATGAAATACGTAGCTGAACTGTTTGGATTGAATCGTTTGGCGTATGAAATGTTAGACGCGACTCATTGCGCATTTGAACTGTTGAAATTGACATTGAGTGTTGAACTTGTTGGAATTGAAATACAATAGCGTGAACTGTTTGGATGATCATTGAGTGTTTTGAACTTGTGGAAGTGAAATCATGAGGTTGAACTGTTAGTAGAATTGCAATACATTAGCTTGAACTGTTTGGATGACTATTGGTGTTTGAACTGTTTGACTTGAATCATGAGTGTTTGAACTGTCGAATTGGAATCATGAGTGTTTTGAACTGTTAGAATTGAAATACAATAAGCTGAACCTGTTTGTGATCATTGAGGTTTGAAATGTTGGATTGAATCATTGAGTGTTTGGAACGGTTGGCATGAATCATTGAGGGTTGGAAACTGTTGGAATGATCATTGAGTGTTGAAATGTGAGAATTAAAATACGATATTTTGACACTGTTGGGATTGAATCGGTGAGGTTGGAAACTGTTGAATCGAATTGTGCGCGTTTTGAACTTTGGAATTGAAATCATTGAGCGTTTGGAAATGTTGGAATTGAATATGAGGTGTTTGGAAACTGTTGGAATTGATGCATTGAGTGTGTGAACTTAGAATAAATACGATTAGCTGAACTGTTAGAATCGAATCGGGGAGCGTTTGTGACATGTTAGACTGAAATACTGATAGTTTGAACTATCTGAATTGAATCATTGAGTGTTTGAACTGTTGGAATTGAATCATTGAGTGTTTGAACTGTTGGAATCGAATCATTGAGTGTTTGAACTGTTAGAATTGAATCATTGAACGTTGAACTGTTAGAATTTAAAATACGATAGCTGCAGTTTGGATTGAAATCGTTGGGCCGTTTGAAAATGTTAGAATCGAATAATGAGCGTTGGACCTGTTGAATTGAATTCATTGAGTGTTTGAACTGTTGGAAATTGAATAATTGATGTTGTGAACTGTTAGAATGTGATATACGACGCTTGAACTGTTTGCATGGAATCGTTGGGCGTTTGAATGTTAGGATCGACTGCATTGAGCGTGGGACTGTTGGAATTGAATCCTTGAGGGTTTTGAATGTGGAATGAATCATTGAGTGTTGACAAAAACTGTTGGATTGAATCCTTGAGTGTTTGAACTGTTCGGAATTGAATAATGAGGTTGAACTGTTAGAATTTAATCATTGAATGTTGAACTGTTAGAACTGAATCATTGAATGTTGAACTGTTGGAATTGAATCAGTGAGCGTTTGAACTGTTAGAATTGAATCATTGAGCGTTTGAACTGTTGGAATTGAATCATTGAGTGTTTGAAATGTTAGAATTGAACAATGAGTGTTTGAACAGATGGGTTTGAACACATTTGGATGGGTCCACAACATACAACATACTGATTATCAGAAACTTTGCAAGAAGATGTCAATTTATTCTACTAACCATAAACCTAATCTAACAGTCTACTCTGAGAGATAGTAGACATGTAGTTGCAAATTAACGAGAATTAGTTGACATGTAGTTACAAAGTTACTTATAGTTAGTAGAATGTCTAAATTGGACTATCAAAATAAAGTGTAAGCAGGACATACTACTAATACTATAAAGACTGCTAGTTGACATGTAGTTGCAAAGTTACTTACTGTTAGTAGAATGTCTAAAGTTGGCGATCAAGTGTTACCATTGGAATTGAAATACTGATAGTTTGAACTATCTGAATTGAATCATTGAGTGTTTGAACTGTTTGAATTGAGTCACTGAGCTTTTGATTGTGTAAACTTGAATTACTGATGTGAACTTTGTGTAAAGCTGGATATGTCCTAATGAAGTTGATTCAGTGAAAGGACTGATATGCCAGTTTATCTCACACACACACACACACACACATGAGGAATACAGGACTTTAGGAAACCACAGCTTAAAGTTAAAAATTCAACACAAAATGTAAATTAATATTCAAATCAGTTTGAACTCATTAACTCATCTCATAAGAAACGTATCCACAGTGTTTCCCAAAGTTGCACCGCGAGTTGCCAGATTGTGTTTATTCACTCGGCGCTAAACAAGAGCATCACCATGGCAACAGCGGAACACTCCAGCATCAGGACCAGAACCGTACAGTACAGCAGCGAAACAAATGCAGCAAATGTCATCATTTAACTCCGGAAAGCCTGACATAACATGACGTAAGAGTCCAAAAAATCAGATGTTTTGAAGTTTGTGTGTTTTTGTTTTTTTATCATATTTGATCATCAGGCTCATATAGTCTGATGTAGTGAGAATATGGAGGAAAAAACAGCTCAGTTTTATTCAGAGACTCAAACTGAGCAAAAAATATGAATTTGCTGCATAAGCGGATATTTCTATGATGAGATTCTGATGCTTGTGATTTAAATCAATGAGATCTTTATAACAGTGCAGCAGATACTGACATAAAATGATCTAAATATCAGTGGTCGCTCTATATCTCCAGTAATCTCAGTGAGATGAGACTGAAATGCTCCAAACATATAAATGCAGTGATTGAGAGCTGAAGAAATAAAGGCTCCTCAGAAGATGTGAGATGTTCTGGAGGCTTGTGAAGATAATTCCTCCGCTGAGGAACAGTGAAAGTAAAGCTTATGGAAACAAACGCTCCTCAAAAGATCCTGAGGATCAGATTTGAGACTCTAAAAAACGATTGATGGAGAATCAAGTAAAGCTGAGCTGCTTCAGAGCAGTAAGTGTTCATCTGGAGATATTACTGCACTTATTCTGAAGCTTACTTGATCAAAACCAGTCAAGATTTTTCAGATCAGTCAAGATTTGACACGAGAAGCTCGAGCTGAAGCTGGATGTTTCTACAATTACACTAAAAGAGCTTAGACTGATAAAACACTATCAGAGACAGAAGACATGTTTTGAAAAACATTTTGATCATTTAGACACTTGAAATGTGTGTATCAAGTACAGATATAGATATGAAGGTGTGTGTGTGTGAGTGTGTGTGTACTGGTGTGGTCTGTGAGTGTGCATGATGTGTTTTGTGTGATGTGTGATTCTGGGAGTGTGTGGTGTGTGGTTGTGTACGTGTGTGGAGTCTTGAGTGTGCAGGAGTGTGAGTGTGTGTGTGATTTTTCTTTTTTTCCTTTTGTGAGTGTGTGTGTGGTGATGGTGTGCGTACGTGTGTGCGTCTGTGAGGTGTTGTGTGAGTACGGTGTGACGTCTGTGAGTGTGTGTGTGTGAGGTGTGATGTCTGTGAGGGGTGTGTGGCTGTGTGTGTACGTGTGTGAGTCTGTGAGTGTGCATGAGGGTGAGTGTGTGTGTGTGTGATTCTGTGAGTGTGTGTGTGTGTGTACGTGTGTGTGTGTGTGTGTGTGTGAGTGTGTGTGAGTACGTGTGTGAGTCTGTGAGTGTGTGTGTGTGGTGTGTACGTGTGTGAGGTGTGGAGTAGTTGTGTGTAGTGTGTGAGTGGGTGTGTGTGTGTGTAGTGTGTGGGTGTGTGTGTGTGTGTGTGTGTGGTTGTGTGTGTGCGTGTGTGTGTGTGTGTTTTATGGCATCTGATGGTCTGATATCATCAGCTATTTCATCTCTGTTTTCAAATAACGAGCAACAAACCGCAGATGAACTCTGAGTGAACACACTGAGCTCGTACAGAAGAAGTAATAGTCCTCCTGCTAATGAATTCCATTATCCATCCGTCTGATTACATCTGAAGAGCAGCTTTACTCGTGCAAATGAGGCCAGACGAGAGAAAGTCATAAACATCCGTAACTCTAACGAAGCGCTTCATCAGCTTGCGTCGCTTATTTATTATTCAGCCCAGCCCTTTATCTTCTGCTATTAATAATCGCTCAGCGGCGAGATGATTTACAGCCGATTTCAGAGTGCGTTTCTCCGGAGAGGATCGTGGGAGATTCGTCGATATCCACACGTCTGTGGGCTTTTCAGGAGGATTTTAATCTATAATTATATATTTGAATGTATTTGTATTAGGGCTGGACAATAATTCGATATCAATATGTATCACGATATAATTCTTTTCAATAACGGTAATATGATTTTTAAACACATTTCAGATATTTCAATACTTATCAGTTGTATCACTCTAAAAGCGCCTCCTGCTGGCCGAGAATGAGTTTTCGTTTTAAATAAGCCCCCGTAAATGGCGCATCATGCACGTGAGGTTATCTGACGGAGAGACGCAAAGCAGTTTAAAGCAGAGTCCTGCACGGCTGCTGTTAGGTAAACCTGCATACAACAGAACACCCGACCCGTTATCCGACAGCAACCAGCACAAATTTTATTCTGTACCTGACCCGCGACTGAACCGCACCCGCATAAATAGGCGACTGCATCAGTAAGGCAAAAATGATTCCTTTTCTCCTGTGAACACAAGCAATCAAACCAAATAGGCATTTTCAGTTGGGAGTGCTCTGAAGAGAAATGGACAAGCAGCGCAACAGAGGAATGATAAGAATGCGCATCCTTCCTGTATACAATACAAACTTTTGCCTACATCTTGTGAACAATCTGCCAGGCTGTTTTGAACAAATGTGCATAAACTACATACTTAAATCTTCATAAATGAAAAGAACATATTTAGATATGACTTTACTGTTAAGTGCCATTGTCTCCCTTAAACTCTGCAGTGTATAGGCTATGCGGCCGTTAGTCCTTTACAGAAGCATTAAAAATAAATCTTAAAAATAAAATGATATAGGCTACAGAAAGCGAGCAACGAGAGCTCCCAAGCTGTCATTCATTTCAGCTGCAGAGCGAATGGCTAGAATGTGTAACGCTGCAAATCCAATGTTGAGGTTCTGCTATTATTATTGCATTTCATCAGTCCCACTTATTTATGCACGTTTATTCGCGGGAAAGTGAGCAAGACACGACAGTGATTATAGTTAAATAATATGAAAGACATAGGCTATAATATAAATAAATTAACTACATTTATTTTCAAATGAAATATCACAACACACGTTTATCATTCAGTCTAGTGCGTTTTACATATAATGTGAGCGCAACTTGTGTAGATTTAAAAAGGCATGACTGCTTCATGTTGGTGTGTATTTGTATACTTTTACCATCTAATCAATCTCAGCATGCTTTAATTTGGTGTCGCTAGACGTTTGCATCACTAAGTCTTTCTTTGGCCTGCGCTCTGGAAGTGATCTGTTAATTCTGCTAAACTTTAAAACTGAAACTAAACTATATAAAAAAACTAAATAGAATGTGTTCACAAAATAAAAACTAAAACTAACAAAATTATTAATGAAACTAAAAAAACGAAACTAAATTTTATTGCAAATTTTAAAACGATATTAAAATAAAAACTAATAAAAATGCCAACAACTATAATAAACCCTTTGGCTCAGCACCATTTCCAGGTTTTGGGGTTGTAAATTTTTAGAATTCTCTTCTGCTCACCCAAGCCATTTATTTGAGCCAAGTACAGCAAAAACAGTAAAAACTGTTGAAATTTTTACTATTTAAAATTGCGTCTAGTTTAATAGATTTTTAAAATGTAAATTTATTCGTGATCATGAGCATAGCTGATATTTTCAGCAGCATTCCTCAGTCTTCCCCCCCCAGGTCAAATGATCTTCAGAAATAAGTATAATATGCTGATTTGCTGATTATTATCAATATTTAAAACCGTTGAGTAATTTCTTTTTTCAGGATTCTTTGATTGAATAGAAATTTCAAAAGAACAGTATTTATTTTAAATATAAATCTTTTGTAACAATATACACTATTCAGTTAGTATCCTTTGTATAATTTTTTAAAATAAATTATTACTTTTATTTAGCAAGGATGCTTAACATTGATCAAAAGTGATGATAAAGGCATATATAATGTTACAAAAGATTTGTCATTTCAGATTAGTAGTGTTCCGACGATATCGAGAATTATATCGTTCGCCCGAAATTAAGAAATATATGTGATATCAATTTGGCCAGATCGTCCAGACAATCGTATAGACGTGATATATAGTCACAGATTGTTTTATGTGAAACTGCTGAACTCGCACTCACACACACACAACACACTCACACTGCACACACTCACTCACGCACACTCACACACACGCACGCACACTCTCACACACGCACACTCGCACACACACACTCACACGCTCACACACACACACCCACACCACACACAAACACACACACACACACACATACATATAAACACACACACACACACACCACACAACTCTCCCACACACACACACTCTCACACAAAACCACTCACACTCTCACCACACACTCAAAACACACTCAACACTCACACCTCACACCACGCCCCACACACACACACACAACACCACACTCTCACACCCTCCCCCTCTCACACACCCACACACACACACACACACTCCACACACACCAATATCACACACACACACGTCCCACACACACACTCACACTATCACAAACACTCACACTCACACTCACACACACTAACACTCACACACACACCAATCACACTCACACTCTCTCACACACACAATCACACACACACAATCACACACACAATCATTCAGGTAAAAAAAACAATCTATATATATTATCTTACACATAATATATGCAAAATTATGCTCACACTCCGTTCTGATACGTTTTAGGCGGGTAGATTTGGCAAAGATGACATTGAATTAGTTTCTTACAATCTGGTTAAGTTTTAAAGAAAAAGTTATTTTTGTGCAAAAAAGATAGCGCTAGCTTCACGATAGTTGAGTGTTATTTACAACACCTGTAGATTCATTAGGGTAGGTAACTAAGTTAGGGTTGTTAGGCATTCGTACAAATGTATTTCACTAAATGTGTGTGTGTATGTGTGTGTACTAAGGATTATATGGCTGTTTATTCATTTGTTAATAAAGGTTAAATACAATTTAATAATTTTTTTATTTTCAAATGTATTAAAAATATTTTTATAAAATACATATAATTTATATTATTATAAAAAAATTTTATCTCCTTCAGGTATGCTGCTTGAATGTATTGTGGGGTGTGTTAAATAATGATTAATGCTGTTTGTAAGTGTTTAATAAAGGTTTTAATAAATTTCACATGTTAATAATATTCTAAGAATGAATTAAAATATTAAAAATGAGTCTAAGTCAATATATTTTAATAACTATGTATTTTTAAATTAACTGTTAAAAAACTACCTTTAACAATAATATTTAATATTAGTAAAAATGATACACATCATTCTTATATTTTGTTCTATGTTATCTGCTTGTGAGTGGGTGTTAAATGCGGACAGTTTGAATTTGGAAAGGTTAGTAATGGTTAAAGAAAGTCAATACAATCTCTACACATTCATCTGTACTCGGTTGAAGCGGGTCAGTCTGGGACCGATGGCAAATGAAGGGCTTGTGGACATGAACATATTAACACCGTGAACGCAACGGATTCGAAGCTACAGGTCATTTACAGAGTGTGCGGTTTGCATGAACTGACAAGAAAAATGCAATAAAGCACACCAGCATTCTGATCTGCCTTCTCAGGTGATGCTGCTTAGAGTCGATGGGTCTCAGAGGCTGCTGTCTAGGGATTCATAAAAGAGATTCTCGCCTTTTTAAACGGTTGTGTTTTTCCTGAGTTGTGGGTCGAGCGTCTGTTGGTTCACGACCGTGAGGTGAGCAGGCATTAACATGCGCCCACACCTACACCAACCACAACCAATAACACACAACTTCTGTTCTGTCTGCGAGAGAAGAACAGGATATAAAGCGAAAAAAAGAGCAAGAGGATAATATGAAAGAGCTTTCAACGGGAAGCGTCAGCCCGCACTTGAGGAGCAGAACCACAACGTCCGTATAATAGCAGTATAAACACAACACACAATCCAATCACTCACACACACCACACACACACACCACACACACAAACACACGGCTGTCAGTACCTGTGGGGACTCTCCATAGGTGTAATGGTTTTTTATACTGTACAGACCGTATATTCTATTGCCCTTTACCAATCCTACCCCTAAAACTACCCCTCACAGGAGACTTTCTGCATTTTTAGATTTTCAAAAAAACTTCTTCTGTAGAGTTTAGAGCTTGTACCCGTGGGGCCTACAATTAGGTACCACCGTGAACGAGTCCCATGAGTCGTGTGTCGTCATGTTTAAGCCACCACCAGGCTATCTAAAAACCCCCACCCCCCAAAAAACCCCCCACCCCCCACAAAACACTACTCTCAATACACTAACAAAACACATTACTCACCATACACTCCAAACAGCAACCGTAATGAATCCGTCAAGGCAGGCCCGAGCAGTCAGTTTGGGCGGAGCTGCAGTCGCGCCATGGACCATTTCTCGAGGATTGGATGACAAATGCGGAATCTCCGTGTGCAAGATGCGGAAGGAATACGGTCTATTCACTCCGCTGAAAGCGATATGGCTCCATATCCAGAGCAAACAGGTCTGTGGCGGAACACACGCTTATCATGACATGTGAAGGCTTCATTTATTTGATCAAAAATACACACATGCACTGTGTGTGAGTGTGTGTGTCTCACCAGAGTTGTAAAGATGTAATGATAGTATTCCGTCACCATTCCCATTGAAAGAGCCTGCGGAAAAATAAAATAAAATAACACAACATGAATGGATCATATTTTACTAAACACACACCAAAAAAATTATTTTCATGAAAATCAAACACATTTTTCACACAAAGAAACCCCCTCAGTAACTGATTACATTTGTTTTTGGTAACGCTTTATTTTAAGGTGTCCTTGTTGTTGCACATTACATTTACTTACTATTATAATAACAATAAATTATGCATAATTACATTCAAGTAACACTAAGCCAAATCCTAACCCTAACCATATCGTACGTACATGTAGTTAATTAATATTACTCTGTATAAGTACACTAGTTTGTAATTCTCATTATCCCAATCTCAATATTCAGTTGAGAACACTTAGTTGATCTTAAGAGTCATTTTTAGCATATTAAGTACGTGAAAACAGAGCACTTTAAGTACATTATGGAAGCTCACCTGTTTGAGGATCCAGGCTGCCATCTCGTGACTGCAGTCGAAGATGACGTGAAACTCCTTGGCTTTCTTCATCTCCTTCAGCAGCGGTTTGGCATCCTTGGTGTCGGCGGCGAGCTGCCGGATCTTCAGGCGGATGTTGTATCTGGATGGAGCTTTAATGAGCTCCTGCAGGCGGATGAGACCTGCAGACATGACAGCAGATCCGTATCTGAAAACATGTCCCACAAACACACAATACAGCTCTGAACAACCTGCAGAGGCACACACAACTTCAGCGCTTTGAGGAAAGAAATGCATGTTTATTTGCAATTGTCTCTCAAACAGCAGAAGCACACACCAGATCTACAGAACCATGCACTAATACTCAGCCTTTGACGCGGTTTTCAATTTCATAAAACACTTTTTGCAAAACACAACACAGTTCTCTATGCAGCACACACAAATATTATGGCAACGGTGTTCGCAAAGGTTAGCTTTTGTGGTATTTTGAGCGCAGTGCTTCATTTTGCAAGAGATGCGAGGCGTTTTGCATTTTGTGGGCAATTCTTTGGATTTCTGCGAGTTTTGAAAAAAAAAAAAAAAAGAGGCCAAAGTTTTGAAAATGTAAGCAGTTGAAAAAAAAAGTTTAAAGGGTTAGTTCACCCAAAAATGAATATGATCCCATGCTTTACTCACCCTTAAGTCATCCTAGGTGTATATGACTCTCTTCTTTCAGACGAATGCATTCGGAGTTATATAAAAAAGCGTCCTGGCTCTTCCGAGCTGTTTAATGGCAGTGAATGGGTGTTGAGATTTGGAAGCCCAATAAAGTGCATCCATCCATCATAAAAAGCGCTCCACACAGCTAATAAAGCCTTCTAAAGTGAATCGATGCGTTTGTGTCCGAAAAATATCATATTTAGATACACTGACCAAATCAACATATTAAAGGGGTCCTATTATGCTCTTATACAAAGTCTTAATTTTGTTTTGGGGTGTACTAGAACATGCTCTCATGCTCGGTGGTTCGAAAAACATATTATTTTTCACATATTTTACATTATTAAAATACCTTTCTCCACATCCTGGCACAAACGGCTCGATAGTTCCGGCTTTGATGAAGGTCCACCTACCGAAAAACAAAATGTGTTGTGACTGGTTAGCTGTCCCAATGCGTTGTGATAGGCGAACAGCTTAGACAGTGTTTCAGCACTGCCCTGCCCCTTGCTCCATCTTTCAACAAAAACATTTGGGCGAATCAGGCACTGTACTCCCTCGTGTTGTGGAAACTGTCCTCAGTAAAAATGCGCAGCACACAATAACAAATTGAGGTTATAATGCTCAGGAACAGAGTTAAAAAAATTGCAACCTCTGTTTCCTGACATCATCCGCTTTCGAAATTTTGTGAAAAAAAAAACAGCGTTTCAGGCAGTCACACACCGGACGAGAAGCGCAGAGTCGCGCCACGTCTTTAACAATGCGAACACAGTATTTCTATGAGTGAGCACCCGGCGGCGCCATTGGCATCTGTCTGCGGTGCCGCTACGTAGGTATATTTGGAAGAATTGTCTAGAACAGCGGTTCTCATTTCCAGTCCTTGTGTACCCCCGCTCTGCATGTTTTGCATATATCTCTTTGTTAACACACCTGATTCAGATCAACCTGTTAGAAGTGAGCACCGTGCATGAACTGTGTTCCGATTGACACACTCCCTACACAGTGTCCACTGCTCCCTAATCCCTGAGCAGGGGAAATCCGTTGAAATTTACTACACTTCGGAATATTCATTTACAGATTTCTGCGTGCAGCGTCTTCACACACATACGAAACTTACTAGAGAAGCGTGAAGTGGGACATAATATACCTCTGTAAATACATACAATTTAAATTCACATCTCGCACACTAATTAATGCCCTTTGAATGGAACATATAAGCTCCCTTCAAACTGGAATCATGGAGGAACATCCGGTAATGTCCACTTCGCAGGGCACTTACAGTCAAATATAACAAACGTATGAAGCATAGAGAAACATACAAATGTTAGGCAGGGCGGGGGTACGGAGGATGGGATATTGAGAACCGCTGGTTAGACATGGCCAGAAATGTGAGGTACAGCACAGAGCTTCTTATTCTTCTATCGTCCGTTGAGTGCACTAACTCTGCAGCAGCTCGTCTCGGGTCGCGTCTGATGCATCACTCAACCCAGCGCTCTAACCTCGCCCTTCCCCACCATTGAATTCTCTGTAGGCGGGAATTATGGTACATGATATCTAAGGGAGACAGCTTTGTGGACATCACAAAGCCCGGAAAACACACGCTGTAGTTTCCAACGAGCCGTTCGTGTGTTCTTGAACAGGATTTTTTCAAAACGGGAATTCTCCTGGGTGGACTTTGAGCTTGTCACCCTTTCCGATCTTTTATGCCCAAAATACACAATACACACTGGATCTAAAATTAAAAAAGGGGAAAAGAAAAAAGCGTAATAGGACCCTTAATTAACTCCGGACTGTATTCGTCGAAAGAGAACGTCTAGATTATACAGCGGGTGAGCCAAAGTGATTAGAAACCTAGTATTTCAGCAGCTAAAAACAATTGAGAATTTAATAAATATATTTAAAAAAAAATTATTTAAACATGTCATTATTTTCTCACATGACTGTAATGAGAATTTGAGTGCACTTAGTTATCATACAAAATATAATATACTGTAAAGCTACTATTTATACAATTACATTGTATAATCAAATAACGTAATGAAATATATATATATACACTCACAGACACAATATTTTAATTAATTCATATATAATATATATATAATTCCGCTTTGGTATTTATTTATTCATTTCCAATTAGCAATTTTAGTGCTTCAAATACAACTTTTTTAATTATAATGCTCATTTACAGCCCAAAAAATGTCCTGTTAAATTTACAGTAAAAAAATGACCTTTAACTGCGAAAATTAATAAATTTTTCCTTGCAATAACCTTAAATCCAACACTATTTTAAAGTAAATGTACATATAATGCATGCAGTGTTTATTCTCCTACAGCGGGAGCCGCCGCTGAACACCTCATTAAAACAAACGATTCCAGCTCCCGCTTTGATTCAGTTTGTGTGATTACAGGTAAAACGCTCAGAGAAGGTAATAAAATCCTTCTATTAATTAGAAAAGAAAGACTAATGAGGAAAGCGCTGCGGGAGATTCGTTTGGCGAGAGTGAGTGAGTGAGATCTGCTCAAACTCAGTCTCATGAATCATGAATATCACTCCAGCACATTATGATAATGTTCTGTATATGCATTAAACATCCAGATGACCTGAAGGTTGGTGACAAATGGAGCTGTCCGTGAACTCTTTTCTTTTTATTTATTTATTTAACGCAACGATTTTAGGTTAAAATGTACATATGCAGAAGGGAACGTGTTTATTTGAAGTCCTAACATTTCTAGCTCATTTTAAAAGGTCTTACACTTTTTTTATTAGCTTTTACATTCGTCATCTTTACAAAGGTTTCATTTTTATTACAAATTAGGTTAAATTTTATTTACATTTTTGTTTTTATTTATACCCATATTTATTGTTTGTTTTGTTTACAAACATTTACATTCTTGATTATTTATTTACAATTTTACTTCTAAAACTTACTATAGTGCATCTTGATTTTTATTTACATATAGTTACAGTTTTAAATTTACATTTTTAATTTACATTTTTGCAAATTTATTGACTTGATGTTTATTGACAAATCTCCTTTTTATTTATAAATATTTACATTCTTAATTATTTACAAATATGTGCATCTCAATTTATACAAATATGTGCATCTCAATTTTTTATTTACAAATATTACATTTTGTATTTGTATTTACACAAATTTAATTTTGTATTTTTATTTACAAAAATGTTACATCTTGATTTTTATTTAAAATACATTAAAATTTTTCATTTACAAATATTTTACATACGGATTATGGTTTTTTTTACATTTATAAACATTCATTTTTTTTAGTTACATTTCCTATATTGACAAAATGGACATCTTGATTTACTTATAAATACTTACATTTTTGTTTTTATATTCAAATATTTGCTTTCTTAATTTTTATAGTTATTTATTTATTTTTTATTTTTGGGTATTGCATTGCAACGAATTCATTTATAAAAATACAAGTAATCAAAATTTCGACTCAAATTTACACAAAACTGATCTAAAAATGATAGTAAAAAATATAATAAAATATTTCTGAGATGATGACTGCATGGTGTAATGATGTGATAAAGAACATTAGCACTGTTTGCAGTGTTTATCGCTGCATACTGTGTTCTGTTTCACATACTGTTATTACAGTGCAGCATGCAGCACGCAGTGTGCACACTAGTGTTCTCTGTAGTGTGCTCGTGGTCTGTGTCTGTGATTGGCTGATGCTCACCGGTGCTGTCGTCATACACCACCGTCACCGTCCTCCACCTGAAGAAGTGCACGAGGTCCAGTATGGCCCGGCTGAGCGAGCAGAAGTCCGGATACAGACTGATGTAATACGAGTCTCTGTTATCAGACACCTGGTGCTTCCAGCGCGTCTGGATGTGAGGCACGCCCAGAGCGTTCGAGATCGACTGCACCGCATTGGCTGAGGAGCTGTGGGAGGGGCCGAAGATGGCGGCCACGCCCAGCGAGAGCTGCTCGCAGGCTGTGATTGGACGACAGAAAACACACAGGGCCAATCAAACAGAGATAAAAGCTCAACACTCTTGCTTATTTACAAACTTTTACATTCTTGGTTTTTATGCACAAATAATGCCTTCTTGGAGTTTATTTACAAATATTTGTGACCCTGGAGCACAAAACCAGTCATAATAATCTTAATATAAATAATCCTTCCATTGATGTATGGTTTGTTAGGAGAGGACAATATTTGAAAATCTGGAATCTGAGGGTGCAAAACAATCTAAATATTGAGAAAATCATCTTTAAAGTTGCCCAAATGAAGTTCTTAGCAATGCATATTACTAATCAAACATTAAGTTTTGATATATTTACGGTAGGAGATTTACAAAATATCTTCATGGAACATGATCTTTACTTAATATCCTAATGATTTTTGGCATAAAAGAGAAATCTATAATTTTGACCCATACAATGTATCGTTGGCTATTGCTACAAATATGACTAGTTTTGTGCTCCAGAATCACATTTATATTCTTTTATTTACAAATATTAAAAAAATTGCAATTTACAAATATTCCCATATTTTGGTTATTTACAAATATTTACATTCTTTGCTTTTATTTACAAACATTTACATGTTTGGGGTTTATTTACAAACATTGAAATTATTGATTTTATTCACTAATATTTACAGTTTTGGTTTTCATGTATCAAAGATTTCATGTTATTTTTTTAAATATTTACATTTTTGGCTTTTATTATTATAAATTTTTTTAATTTACCAATAATTTACATTTTGATTTTTATTTATATTATTTTTTTAATTTACAGATGTTTACATTCTGTTTACAAAAATGTTACATTCTTGATTTGTATTCACATTTTTGATTTACAAATATTAACATTTGTTCTAATTTATTCCTGAGAAGTGTTTAAACGCGTATCATTTTTAGGTGTTGCAGCTTTATTTGTGTGTGTTTTACCGCAATTTGTTCTATGTTTTATTTTCTGTGGTTATAGACACAGACACGAATGCTGTTTATTGGAGATGTTGTACTGAAACCTGAACTGTTTTTGTGCGTTTACAGTATAAATCTACTCCCGTTGTGTTTGGCTGTGGATCAACATGATGATATCATTTATTCCATCATACTCTCTGAATAATTGCAGACACGTTTCTTTGGTAAAAACAGCTTTTTCACGGCAGTCGAGGTCACTAATGCATGCTCTGTTTGTGCATGTCATCTCAGTCTGTGTTAGACGCGTCCTGACTGCTATCTCTCTTTCCATCCCAGCGTAACCGTCGCGACTGAACGCAGCAGCCTGAGAATAAAGGGTCATTAAAATTACAAATGAAGCTTTGGGCTTGAAATGACAGAGCGCAGGAAAATAGGGCAGCGTGGGACGGAGAAAAGAGACAATTTGCAGGAAAGTACAGGAACGTTTAAATGTGTTCGAGTTGAGAAGAAAACGCTTGTGTGTGTTTGCAGTCCATTCACTCACCTAAATATTGACTTCTTGATTTAAAAAATATATATATATTTACATTTTGGGTTTTATTTACAAATATTTACTTTCTTGATCATCATTTACAAATATTTACATTTCATTTGTATTCACAAATATTTAAATTTTTTGTTTTTATTTACAAATATTTATATTCTTGATTTCTACTTAGAAATATATACATTTTTATTTTAATTTACAAATTATTAAATGCATTTATTTACAAATAGTTACTTTTCTTGTTTTTAAAAAGATTTAAATTTATTCATTTAAATTGATAATATTAAAATTTTGTTTGTGATTTACAAATGTTTGCATGCTTAATTTTTTATTAATATTTTACTTTATTTACAAAATAAGTACATTCTTGATTATTTACATATATTTACTTTTTAGTTTTATTTTTCAAAATATTTGGGCTACATTCCTTCTTGGTGTATTGTTAAAGTTACATTGTTTTTAATAATTTTGTTTTAATCATTTCTTCAGTTTACATTTTGCTATTATTTACAAATATTAATTTTTTTATTTACACAATATTTACATTCTTGATTTATATTTATAAATATGTAGATTTTTATTTTAATTTACAAATGATGAAATTGTTGGTGTGTATTTACAGCTATTTTCATCCTTCCTTCTTTCTCTCCTCACCCTTCCTGGAGGCCTCGAAGCTGTCGAACACGTTGATTCTCTGGATGTCGTAGGTCAGCGTGGTGTTGGGCAGAAGCGTTCGGTTTCTGTTGATGGTGTTCAGCGCGAATTTAAAGGCCAGCTCTTCTGGTCCGGACGGGCCGCTCTCTATCGACTCGAAAATCCCGCCCGCAGAGAAACAGACGGAAACAATGTTGCCAACTTAGCAATTTTGTTGCTACATTTAGCAATTTTTCAGACTACCCTCGCAACTGTTTCTTCCAAGAGCACCGAGCAACAAATGTAGCTATTTTTAATGTTTATTTGGCAACTTTTAGCAACATTTGTTAAGCGACTCAGAAAATAAAAAGGCACACATTTTCCATCTAAATGACACAAAAAGAAGAATCCAAAGATGCCACGCAGTACACGCATCACGTGAACTGAGTTAGCTGCTGTTTACAATTGTTCAATTTAACAATATTAATTGAAAAATTGATCATTTATTATACACTTTGTGCGTGCTTGTACCTGCGATTGTGGATCAGTTAGTAACACTGTAAGAAAAATGGAAAAGATACTAGTAATTTTCCAGGACGATGTGTGTGAGTGTGTGTGAGAGTGAGAGTGTGGTGTGTGTGAGTGAGTGAGGAGTGTGAGGAGTGAGGTGTGAGTGACCGTGATTGTGTGTGTGTGTGTGAGTATGTGTGAGTGTGTGAGAGTGTGTGTGGATGTGTGTGAGTGTAGGTGTGTGTGTGAGTGTGAGTGTGTGTGGAGTGAGTGAGTGTGTGTGTGTGTGATGTTGTGTGTGTGTGTGAGTGAAGTGAGGTGTGAGGGTGAGTGTGAGTGAGTGTGAGTGTGAGGGAGTGTGAGTGTGTTGTGTGTGAGTGTGAGTGTGAGTGTGAGTGAGTGTGAGTGTGAGTGGTGAGTGACGTGACTGTGAGTGAGGTGATAGTGAGTGTGAGTGTGAGTGGAGTGTGAGTGGGAGTGTGCCGTGAGTGAGTGAAGTGAGGGTGTGAGTGAGTGAGTGAAGTGTGAGTGAGTGAGTGAGTTGATAGCTGTGTGAGTGAGTGTGTGTGAGTGTGAGTGTGAGTGTGTGTGTGGTGTGAGTGAGTGAGTGTGAGTGTGTGTGTGTGTGTTGTGTGTGTTGTGTGTGTTGTGTGTGTTGTGTGTGTGTGTGGTGTGTGGTGTGTGAGTGTGAGAGAGTGTGTGAGAGAGAGTGAGTGTGTGTGTGAGTGTGAGTGTGTGTGGAGTGTGCGGTGTGAGTGTGTGTGTATGAGTGTGAGTGTGTGTGAGTGTGTGTGTGTGTGTGAGTGAGTGTGAGTTGAGTGTGAAGTGAGTGTGATGAAGTGTTTGTGTGAGAGTGAGTGTGAGTGGTGTGTGGGGGTAGTGATGTGTGTGAGTGGAGTGTGAGAGTGGTTGTGTGTGTTGTGGTGTGTGTGAGTGAGTGTGAAATGTGAGTGAGTGAGGGAGTGATTGTGAGTGAGTGGAAGTGAGGTGTGTGAGTGAGTGTGGCGAGAGTGATGTGTGTGATGTGAATTAGCTGTGGGTGTGTGAGGGAGTGTGGGTGGGTGAGGAGTGTGTGTGTGATGAGTGTATGAGTGTGTTTGTGTGTGTGAGTGTATGTGTGTGAGTGTGTGAGGGGTGTGTGTGTGAGAGTGAGTGTTTGGTGACTGAGTGTGTGTGAGTGTGTGGTGGGTGGAGTGTGTGTGTGAGTGAGTGAGGGTGTGAGTGAGTGTGTGAGTGTGTGACTGAGTGACTGAGTGACTGAGTGAGTGAGAGAGTGAGTGATGTGTGGATGTGCGTGTGTGTGTCAGTGAGTGGTGTGTGAGAGTGTGTGAGTGTGTGCGTGTGAATGTGAGTGAGTGTGAAAGTGTGTGTGTGTGTGTGTGTGTGTGGTGTCTCAACTGGAGAAGCAGCAGTTTAATTCATGACCTTTGGAGATCTTCTCAAGCCCCCCCGACGAAAACAGAACCATCACTGATCACATCTCAATCATCTACAAACAAACCCCCTCTCTCTCTCACTCAGCACTCTCTTCACTCTCTCTCTCTCTCTCTCCTCTCTCTCACACTCTCTCTCTCTCTCACTCCCCTCTCTCTCTCTCTCTCTCCTCTCTCTCGTTTCAGCCTCACTCTCTCTCTCTCTCTCTCTCACTCTCGCTCTCACACTCTCTCTCTCACTCTCTCTCTCTCTCACTCTCACGTCTCTCTCTCACTCTCTTCTCTCATCTCTCCACTCTCTCTCACACTCTCTCTCTCACTCTCTCTTCTATCACACTCTCTCTCTCACATCTCTCTCACTCTCTCTCTCTCTCTCTCTCTCTCTACTCACTCACTCCTCACTTCTCTCTCTCCCTCTCACTCTCTCACTCTCTCTCTCTCTCTCTCCCACTCTCTCTCTCTCTCACTCTCTCTCTCTCACTCTCTCTCTCTCTCTCACCCACTTCACTTCAATCTCTCACTCTCACCTCCATCTCTCTCTCACACCTCCCTCTCTCTCACTCCTCTTCACTGTCATCTCTCTCTCTCACTCTCTCTCTCACTCTCTCTCACTCTCTCTCACACTCTCTCTCTCACTCTCTCATTCTCTCTCTCTCTCTCTCTTCACACTCTCTCTCTCACTCTATCTCTCTATCTCTTCTCTCTCTCCACTCACTCCACTCACTCTCTCTCTCTCTCTCTCAACTCTCTCTTCTCACTCTCTCACTCTCTAACGCTCTCACTCTATCGCTCACTTCTCTCCTCTCTCACCCTCTAGCACTCTCTCACTCTTCACTCTCTCTCTCTCTCCTCTATCTCGTCATTGCCTCATTTGACCTCTGACCTGCGGCTCCCAGGGTTCAGTCTGGCATCTGTGAGGATCTGAAGGCGATCTCTTACAGGAATATTTCACAGAAACGCTCTGTCGTTATCCAAACCTGACGGCTGTTTTCAACATCACAAGCTGAAAGAGCTGAAATCTCTGCAGGGTTTGTGAGTGAAGTGAACAGAAACACTGCGTTCATATTTAAATATAAAATATATAGAACTTTTTTAATAACTATTAATATATAAATTCATTCTACTTATTATATTGATATATATATCTAATGTTAATTAATAAATTTATTTATTATGTAAACTTTATTATAAATAAACTATCGCTGATTAGTATTATATAATTGATATGTTAATTATAATTAATGTATTATAAGAAATTATTTAATACAATTTAATGTAATTTACAGTGGGGCAAAAAAGTATTTAGTCACCCACCAATTTTGCAAGTTCTCCCACTTAAAAATATGAGAGAGGCCTGTAATTTTCATCATAGGTCTACCTCAACTATGAGAGACAAAATGAAAAAAAAAAAAAATCAGGGAAAATCACATTGTAGGATTTTTAAAGAATTTATTTTGCAAATTATGGTGGAAATAAGTATTTGGTCAATAACAAAATTTCATCTCAATACTTGTTATATACCCTTTGTTGGCAATGACAGAGGTCAAACGTTTTCGGTAAGTCTTCACAAGGTCTTCACACACTGTTGCTGGTATTTAGGCCCATTCCTCCATGCAGATCTCCTCTAGAGCAGTAATGTTTTGGGGCTGTCGCGGGCAACACGGATTTTCAACCCCCCCCAAAGATTTTCTATGGGGTTGAGATCTGGAGACGGGCTAGGCCACTCCAGGACCTTGAAATGCTTCTTACCAAGCCACTCCTTCGTTGCCCGGGCGGTGTGTTTGGGGTCATTGTCATGCTGAAAGACCCAGCCACGTTTCCTCTTCAATGCCCTTGCTGATGGAAGGAGTTTTCACTCAAAATCTCACGATACATGGCCCCATTCATTCTTTCGTTAACACGGATCAGTCGTCCTGCCATGCTTTGCAGAAAAACAGCCCCAAAGCATGATGGTTCCACCCCCATGCTTCACAGTAGGTATGGTGTTCTTTATGCAACTCAGCATTCTTTCTCCTCAAAACACGACAAGTTGAGTTTTTACCAAAAAGTTCTATTTTGTTTCATCTGACCATATGACATTCTCCCTATCCTCTTCTGGATCATCCAAATGCTATCTAGCAAACTTCAGACGGGCCTGGCCATGTACTGGCTTAAGCAGGGGACACGTCTGGGACGGCAGGATTTGAGTCCCTGGCGGCGCAGTGTTTTACTGATGGTAGCCTTTGTTACTTTGGTGCCAGCTCTCTGCAGGTCATTCACTAGTCCCCCCGTGTGGTTCTGGGATTTTAGCTCACAGTTCTTGTGATCATTTTGACCACACGGGGTGAGATCTTGCGTGGAGCCCCAGATCGAGGGAGATTAGCAGTGGTCTTGTATGTCTTCCATTTTATAACAATTGCTCCCACAGTTGATTTCTTCACAACAAGCTGCTAACCTATTGCAGATTCAGTCTTCCCAGCCTGGTGCAGGTCTACAATTTGGTTTCTGGTGTCCTTTGACAGCTCTTTCGTCTTGGCCATGGTGGAGTTTGGAGTGTGACTGTCTGAGGTTGTGGACAGGTGTCTTTTATACTGAAACGAGTTCAAACAGATGCCATTAATACAGGTAACCAGTGCAGGACAGAGGAGCCTCTTAAAGAAGAAGTTACAGGTCTGTGAGAGCCAGAAATCTTGATTGTTTGTAGGTGACCAAATACTTATACTTTACCGAGGAATTTACCAATTAATTCTTTAAAAATCCTTCAATGTGATTTTCTGGATTTTTTTTTTCTCACTTTGTCTCTCATAGTTGAGGTTGCACCTATGATGAAAATTACAAGCCTCTCTCATCTTTTTTAAGTGGGAGAACTTGCACAATTGGGGGATGACTAAATACTTTTTTGCCCCACGTATGTGATAATATCTGAATTTGTATGTTATCTAATATTATTTTTTAGTTATAATGATATTAGTATATATCGTTTATATATAAATTTAGGAATTTAAAATTTATCTAAAAATAATTACAAGGTATTTAATCTAATTTATGCATTTATCAAATTATATAAATATATTTTTGTTTTGTGGAAAAAATAAACATATAGGATAGTGTGTAGTAATTCTATATAATTATCTATTTTTGTAGAAATTTATCTAATTTGAGTGAAGGTATTATATATACGTATATATATATATAATATATATAAAAGCATTAATTAAAAAATTATATATATGGAATGAATATATTTGAATATGAATTGATTAATAGATTGATTTAAGCACTAAAATTAATATGACAGTAAATACAAAAACTATGTGTAATGGGGTGTCAGTCGATTTAAAAAAAAATGTAACGTGCATAAAATGAATTGTTGTTGAAGTTGAATCCATCGTCGCTCGTCTCTGACTCGTGTGTGTCGCGCATGCTAATAGCTAATGGAGTCCTGCTTGTTCTGAAAGCTCTGCTTGTGTTTTAAACCGTGAAAGGTGCCAATTTTATTTTGGCTTTTGAGGACCGTTTGTTCTCGTTAAGGGGTTTATCACACGTTTAAGCATCGAGGCATGCGGAAGGGTGATGCACACATAAAACTGAACCGATTTAACACGTGAAGCCAAAAAACTCAATGCAACGAGTCACGACACACATCTGTAAAACCTCAGGAGACGAGCGGCATACAGTGACATACAGATGCAGTCTGACTGCAATTAATCATCGAAATCCGTTTTCTTCATAGCAGCATAATGCATTATTAGTTTTTACTTGCAATCATATAGAACAAAATAATTAAAATGATAAAAATAGGCCCAGATGGTTTACTTTATTGCTTTAAGATTAATAATGTTTAAATATTTTGTTATTTATAATATATATAATTATAATATAATGCTGTCTGAGTAAACCTGTGAAAATTAATATTATGTATTATTTGTTATTTATAATATAAAATAACAATCTATATAATATTATATAGCAATCCTATATAGTAAATAATAACAATTACAATGAAATAGGCTCAGATGATATTCTTTATTGTTGTGAAAATTCATCACTATAGCAACGACCCACAGCATCCTAGCAACCTCAGAACAATGAGCGTGACTCAGAACACCTTAGCAACCGCATGGCAACACCCTGGAAACACCCTATCTTCATGGCGATAAGTAAACAGAAGTCACGTCACATTTGAATCATAATGAATCGTGTTCATTTCAGCGATGATATTTCATGTTTCCCCCACATTGGGAAAGCGGATTGATGGATGTTGATATATTTGCTCTAAAATGGCTCGGCGGATGTCTATTTATTTTCTACCAATTTGGTATGAATACAAAAAATAAATCAATTTAAATAATTAAATTATAGATGCACCGATTACAATTTTCTTGGCCATTTCCGATTTTCTTTATAAGCGTGACCTGCCGATACCGATTTTTGTCGATTCTATAATTGACAGCATATGCAAACCAAAATCTATGCAAATTTTAATGCAAAAAAATGTACATCATAAAATAAATTATTAATCATTACTATTAACCCCATCTGGACTGTTACAGATGTTCTCTCACTTAAACAACTCTAACAATAAAGTGCTCTGTGACTGCAAAGAGTTAGAAATAACAATTAACAAAGAGAAAAAACATTAACATTAAAACCATGTCAATTCCAACTATGTTTATAAATGGTCATTTTTCCCCCTAACATTAATTAAATGTCATCTTTCACATCAAATTCTTACGTTGTTTCAATTAATTCAGTTAGAATAATAAGAAACTGTAGAGCTGTTACCATTCAAATGAAATCAGTATTAAACTCCATCTTTCCACTGCATTTCAAATGCATAAATAATGTCATAAGATTAAAGTTTTACATAATTTTTTGAACATACAAATAAGAAAAGTTGGGGAGTATGCAATGATACTTTTAAATTTGAAACCAAACCAGTAGGTGGCAGCAAATCATTGTTTGAGTGAGTGAGTGAGTGAGTGAGTCATTCATTCAACCGATTCGTTCAAACGACTGATTCATTCAGAAACGAGGCAAGTGACTGAACTGAAGTGGAAACACTTCAGGAGTTTCGAAGTCGTCGTCGGATTGGTTGAATTATACAGGATTTCCGATAGACGTGCGTGTCGCGTTCTTTAACATTCCGCCGGGAAACAAAGATGCCGTGACGCCAAACCGCCTCACGAAAGAAGAAAGCCATCGTGTTTACAACTGTGACGACGAGCGCTTATCAGGATCAACCCAAACGCAAGTATGGAAACATTGAAGTTTGCAACATAGGCGTCTTTAAAAATTAGTCGAGAGTTTTACACATCGGTCTGGTATTGGAGCGACCCATTTCCACGCTGAACGAAACGAACTGTGATTGGTTGTTTGACATGTCGGCCTTGGCCAATGAAAGCTGCCATGGATTCCAGACCTTCAGCCGTCAGTCGAAAGGTCGGGCTCGCGCGGGGGGGGGGGGGGGGGGGGTGATAAGGACTATGTCGGTAATGAAGGGGTTTACTGAATCATTGACTCACTCGATTCGTTCCAAAACGTGGATTCATTCAGTAAAACACCGCTGTGTTGCTCAGAGACACACAACACACTGCAAAAAATTATTTTCTTGCTTAGTATTTCAGTCTGGTTTTCTAGTATAAATATCTAAACATTCCTGAATCAAGATGCATTTACTTGACAAGTAAAATGACTTAAGATATCATGTCTTGTTTTCTGAAAAAAATTACCCAAATTGTATTAGTTTTTGCTTTACTTGCGTTGCGCAAACTCCGCATTTGAACAGTCAATAGCAAATACTTAAACTAATAACAAAACATACTTACAGTCGCTGATTCAGAAGCGCCAGATTGTTATAGCAAAGTCGGAATTTACCCTTTTGTTTTGTTTTTTTAGAAATAGCCTTTGTGCACAGCCAGCCATGTACTCTTCTAGGTTCAAAAAAACTGTTGTCCATTTATAGGAATCATTGGTTAAGATTATTTACAACAGAACAGCACAACCCAGATGTTCGAATTTTGTGCAACGCATTTTATATGCGTTGCACAAAATTCGAACATCTGGGTTGTGCTGTACTGTTGTAAATAAACCTTAACCAATGACTCCTAATTGCATCTACTTCCGGAAGGACAAATAAAGCGCTTTTGCTTTCGCACTGAAACACAGCGTCCCGATGACATGCTGCTTCAACACTAACTGCGGTTACTGAAACCATGCTTTCTTTCTTTGCGTGAACATTTGGCCGGGGTTATGCTAATATTTCCACTTAGTGACGTAGATATGTGGGGGCGTGTTAGAACGAGCCATTTTAGGTACACGTGGTTGACTCTTAACTTTTATAAAGAACACCTCTTTGGATTTGAGACTTTAGTCTTATCAACTTTACAGATCTTCTTTATGCACCAAGAGCTTGTAACACTCCAAAGAGAAAGTTGAAATCGCATCATATGACCCCTTTAAGTTACAAATATAATTTAATGAAATGCTTATTGAATTTTAGAATATTTTTAATTATTAAATGTCTTATTAATTAAAATCTTATATTTTATTATTTAAATTAAATTGTCATATGTTATTGTTTTTACACTGATTTAAATCTCATTATTATTAAATTCATGATTGCGATTGCATTTCTAATATTTTTATTCAATTACAGGTATGATTAAATTCAATGCCACTGGAATTTTCAACATTATTATGTTAATGCAAATGAAATATTTTAATTCTTAATATTTTTTTAGTAGAGGCTCACAGCAATACAGAAATGATTTTGAATGGGCGTAAATTTAAGTACATTTATTAGGTTCTTAACTGTCCATTTGAATGTCCACACCACACTCTATCTTATTATTATATATTTTTTTTTTCAATGATTGATTTGTACTAGCTTACATGCATTATGATTTAATGTACGTTTCTCTAGTACTATTATTATTACATGTATTGTTTAAATGCAAATTTAATGTCTAATTTTCCTTCTTCCAAGTGGCTGCATGCAAAAAAAAAATATATAGTGAATAATTTATCATAACAGTAAGAATTTATTTTATAACAATAATAACCTAAAACATATATAAATTAAATTTGCATTGAATTTAATAATAAACAAAGAGAAATTAAATATGCATTTAAATAAATGTAAAAACAAATAAAAATATTAAAAACAGTCGTGACCAAAACACTGCTATGATTGCAAATCTTTATGATTGCATATCAATATATCCATATGAATATTAAGATTCAGCTCACTCCTCCAGCTCCTTCATTTGTAATAAACTCTGAGGAAGCATCAGTGAAGTGAGTAATTAGTGATCAGTCTCTAGCAGTGCTGACTGTAAACGAGGATCTGTGAGTAAGTGAGTGTCCGTCTGATGCATGTATGAGGCTGATGATGAACAAAGATACTTTTCTTCACATGCATCTGTGCTTCCATAGAGGCTCATAGCGGAGCGGACGCGCACAGACTCTTAAATTCACACTCACATTCACACTCGCACTTCGCACACACACACAAACACACACATCCATCAGCAGGCCCACGGCACACACACATCACCACACACACACACAAAAGCACCTGCACTGTACTCACAAAAACACACACACACAACACAAGAACACACATAGCAACACCGCTCTCTCCCTCTCTCACACACACACACCCAACACACACACACACACACACCTCAACACCAACATATACACCAAACACACTCTCCCACCACATCACACAACACACAACCCGTCCCCACTCACACACACACCTGTTCTCACTATCATTTGCACACACAAACACCAAACCTCCACATCACACAACGCACGCAAACTCGCTCCTCTCTCACACAACACACACAACACAACGCACATGTCAACACAAAACAACCCACACAAACACACACAAACTGTCTCACTCCTTCGCACACCCTCAATACACACACACTCACTCGCGCACACACACACACACAATGCACAAAACTCCACACCTGTTCACTTCATTGCACACACACACAATCACACACACACGCACACACACACAAAAACACACACACACACCACACACACACACACGTCCACTCACACACACACACACGCACACACCGTCTCACTCTCATGCGCACACACAAACACACACAAACACTCAACGAGCACACACACCAACACTGTCACACACACCACATACACACACATACACACACACAAACACACACTGTCTCACTCTCATTCGGCCCACACACACACACCACCCACCCGCACACACCCGCACCTCCTCTCACACACACACCACACGTCACACTCACAACCACACAAAACACGACCTTCACACATCCGTACTCACACACACACACACACAACCTTGCACACACACACACATCTCTCTCTCTCTCACACACACACACACTCACACACACACAGACCACAAACACACACGTCACATCACACACACACACGCAACTGCAAAACACAACACACAAACCACACACTGTCTCATCATTAGACACACCTCACTCACACACACACGCACACACACACCTGTCACACTCTCACTCACACACACAAACTCACACCTCTCACACACACACACACACACACACTCACACAACACACACACACACACACACACACTCACACACCCACCAACACACACACACACACACACACACACAACACACACCACACAACACACACACACACACCACACGCAAACAACACACACACACACACACACTCTCTCTCTCACACACACACACCACACACACACAAACACACCTCCAACACACACACACACACACTCTCACACACACACACAACACACACACGCTGCAACACTCACACACAAACACCTGTCTCACTCCATTTGCACACACACACTCACCACACTCAACACACACGTCACGCCCACTCTCTCTCTCTCACACACACACACAGACCGGTCACACGTTCACCACACACTCTACTCACACACTCACCAAAACTGTCACCCTACTCATAACACAAAACACCACAACACACACTCACACACAGCCGTCCCACTCACACACACACACTGCGCACACTCGCGCACACACTCACACACAAAAACACACACACACACACTCACACACACTCTCTCTCTTTCTCTCTTTCTCTCTCTCACACACACAAACACACACTCACACACACTCACACACAAACAAACACACACACACACACACTCACACACACACACTCTCCCACACACACACACACAACACACGTCACCACTCAAACACACACCTGTCTCACTCCATTTTGCACACACACACCACACACTCACAAACACAGGCCGCACACTCTCTCTCTCTCACACCCACACACACGTCACACTCACACACACACACGCAAATGTCACAAACAACAAACCACACACACACACACACACACACACACGCAAACTCACACACACACACACACACACTAACAAACACACACACACAAACACACAACACAAATGTCTCACTCATTCGCACACACTCACACACACACACTCACTCGCGCACACACACACACACAATGCACCACGCACACCACACACACCGTCTCACTATCATTTGCACACACCACCACTCACACACACACGCACGCACACTCTCTCTCTCACACACACACACACACACGTCACACTCACACACACACACACACACACCTGTCGCACTTCCTTCGGCACACAAACACACACACACATCACTCGCGCACACACACACACACACAAACAAAAAAAACACACACACACACACCCACACACACACACACCACCCACCTGGTATTCACTCTCATTCGCAACACACACACACACACCGCCCCACACACCCGAACACTCTCTCTACACACCACACCACACGGTCCACCTCACACACACACACACACAGAATCCTGTCACACTCGTAATCACACACATACACACACACTGCACACACCACGCACACTCTCTCGCTTCTCTACAACACACAACTCACCACACACACACACAACCCACCACGTCACACTCACACACACCACACGCACCGCACACCAACACACACACAAACACAACATGTATCACTTCATTGCCCCACACAATAACTCACACACACCCGCACAAACACAACTGCCCACTCTCAATCACACAATCTGAAATCACACACCACAATACAAAACATGTCACAAATCTCCTACACACACCCACACACACACACTCACACACACACCTGTCACACTCTCACTCACAAACCTCTTACTAACACCACTCACACACCTGTACACTATCACTCAACACCCACACTCACCCACCTGTAACATCTCTCTCACACACACACACATATAACACACACGCACACCAGAAACACCCCCCACATGTCACCTTCACTCACACAACACTACATCAACCACACACACTCCACACACCACATCTACACACTCTGTCACACTCGCACCTCACACACACAACAGCCACACCTCTCACACACACACACCACACATGCTAATAAAACCTGTGACGCGAAGATGATGAAGACGCGCCAGCGACGTTTATGGGTCATCAACAGAATACCCAGGAGTTCACTCAGTACTTCCTAAACGCAGCGTCATCATTGACAGTTGCTGACCACACGCGTGTTCTCAATGTGATTTACTTCTGGAACACAACACAGGGTTTGTTTGTCTTTTTTGGACATGCACAGGGACTCTATAGGTTCAAAAATGTTCCTGCAAGAATGAACATCAGTCATAGTTTAATAATCGAGGCACGGTTTTCCACACTTCCTTCTCTACGCTAAGGAACCCGATGCATAACGATGTATCATATGTATTCATAGCCACGCTGTAAAGAGGAAAACTGCGCATTAGCAACTATTTATGTCTGTGTATAACATGCCTTTAATGGCCAACTGGAAGCGATTTGTTGACATTCCGAACAATACACTTCCGTTCTGCCCCAACCAAATAGGAGTATAGAGCACCCCTTTCTTACCATTGTGTAATTAACAAAACAAAGCGCCTCCATCTACAGTTGCGAACCATTTCACACCCTTTCATATCTTGTACTTCTCTCTTACCCATGTATTATCTTATAAAAATAATTGAATAAAATACATTTATTTTCCATTTGTTTTGTACTTATTACATTTAATATTGATTTAAATCCCCCATACGTACCCTACTATAGACCCTCTTTCCTTTCCTAAACTGATATGTAATTTGCTAACTTTTTCCGGGTCTGGTATTTCAACTTGATTTTAAAGGAAGCCAACGGTGAGCTAATCCTAGTATCGATTAATTTAATGCGTAATCTTGAATCTCTATATATAGTTTAATTTACATCAGTGTATTGTCCTCTTGCTCTCTCCCCTCTTGTCTTTTTCCTGTTTCTACTCCATCTACTTGACTCGGTTTTGTATATATACTTAACTCCGTGTAATTAGTTCGGTACTTATACATTTATTATATATTTCAATGTTATTGTTTAAATGGTTTACATGCATATGTTAATTTCAACTATTTATTACATTCTACACGATAGTGTTGTACTTATTATAAATGCATTTAATTGTATCTTGTGTACATTTTTACTCAATGCATTTAATTTCCGATTCTTGAGTTTATAATTAAAGCAAATTTAATTTCTATTGCACTTTTTAATGTTTATTGTATACTCACTGGTAAGTAATATTGCATAAAAAGTAATTAGTGTATTTTTCTCTCGCCGCACAATAAACATCTCTCGTTGACCATCTACTTATCCCATCGTGCATGCAAAACAAAGCTCTAAACCAAAAACACGTGCATGCCATGTTCAAAAAAGATGTCTTGTCAGGCACAAGCGCAAACCCAACTTTCTGGAGTGCACTGCACGCCATAAACGTCAGTGATCTCAATAGACAATGATTCCGTCTGTGATAACTTAAGATCGGGTAATTTGCGTAAGAGTGTTTGACACATCCATAGCAGCGTGATTTATTCGATCTTCATTTTCTTACAAATGATGTGAATTCAGACAGGCCTGCCCTTCTTTCTATCTCAAACACACACAAACAACATCACACCCACAACACACACCCACACGCGCTCGCGCGCGCACACACCGCCAAGACAGACACAATGAACAATCCAACTAATATAATCGATCATTCTTTTACCGATCAGCACGCTGCGGCATCCCGCTCGAATCGGCGACGAACATAAAGAACCGTCAGTCTGATACGAGCCCGGAACACCACCATCATCCTCATCTTCTTCCTCATCATCATCATCATCTTCATCATCCGCGGCACTTTAACGAACACGGCTGACGCGTCCGCGCGCGTCACGGCATGACCGTCCGCGGTCCGCGCGCGACTCTCCGGTTCACGGATGCGTGTGTGAATCCGCGATACTGCACTGCACCGGATCTAACGGAGAATCACGGAGACTGCATGCGAGTCTGTGCGCGGGCGGGGGGCGTTCATTCAGACGAGCGCGTCACGCACCACGCGGAATATCGCCGCGCTAAACGCAGGTGCCAACAACAAGTAGTCGTTTGGGGCACGTTACCGTGGCGTTACCATGCTTTTGCACGGTAACATTCCGTTATAAGATTCCGTTCTAGCGTTGAGTGAGTTCAGCTGTGATTCAGCACCACGGACAGAGACGCGCCGCTCTGCTTTATTCATCCTCATCTTTATTTATGCATCATCACATGACCTCCGCAATCTGTTTTTCATGATTTGTTTCATGTGATGTCATTAGAATGACGCCATGAATGCATGAACGATGTGATCATATTTATTCATATGCACGCTGTAAAGAGTGAAACTGTTTCTGTCTGTGTATAACATGGCCACGAAGCTGTATTTAGCATTACAACAACAGGAGCAGTTTTTCTTCTAGTTCTAGTAAATTTCCATCTAAGTGCGAATGTAAATTTCACGTTGTAATTTTTTAATACATTTTTTTATTAAAGATTTTAAACACACATTTATTTTTTTTAATAATTTTAAAATTACATTTGTATTCATTTAAAGCACATTTTTTTTGTACTTTATTATTTTTTTTATACATTTAATCCTGCTAATGAATTTTATAATTTTATTTTAAAGTTATTGTGTAATGGTGCTGTGTTTTTTATAACTCCATGAACTCTACAGTTCAACCAGGAGTTTTCACAAGATTTGCGTAAGAGAGCATGCTTTTGTATTAATTTAATTATATTTTTTAGCAACCTAGGGCTTTGGTTTTCAGAAAGTTAATTTTTTTCGAGTGGAAGCAAACATTCAGAAGACCCTTTCTTTACTAGCCCTTTATAGATTTTCGTGGTACCCATTAAGTACCATATTTGTCAAACCCACCGCGTTGTCGTCAAATGCCACTCCGTTATTTTTCTCCTACACCGCCTAAATCTCCAATTCAGTAGCAATGGAGGTATTGTTGTTTAATGTCTGAATCTGCATTGATTTTGAAGCGAACACACAAAGTTTAACCATTTTTGGTATTTTTTTGTCACTTAGCTATCATGGGATTTATAACTGGTTTTTTACTATGTCAGTCCAACTGACCTGCAAAAATCTGAAAACAAACATTAGTCTTCGATTCTTCGTCACAAAGCAAGATGATTTGAAAATGTCGATTTAATTTTTCATTAATAAGAATTAGTCATTGAATCATTCAAACAACTGATTCATTCAGCTACACTGATTCATTTTGGAACAATACAAGGACTTTCATTAATTAATTAATATCTTATTTACTGGAATGCATGTGAAAATTTATTTATAATTTCTGTTTTTGTCCATTTTTCAGCCATGAGTGCCTTTCTGTTGATGTTGAGGCAATAAAAAGGCACAATTTTCTTTAAGGAAACTTTATTTTCCTGATTTTCTGTGACCTAGACATTTCCACATGAGATTCAGCGGTTCACTAGACTAAGGTTTGTCACGCAGCAGCGTGATGAGGACGTGTTCAGTGTTTTACACTCAGTGCTGGAGACAGAGAGACTGAAAGAGGTCTTGGATTCACTGAGACACAACACACACACACACACAACCAACCACACACCCCCAGAGACCGAGACAGACAGACAGAAACACCAACCACCAGACACAGACACCCACACAGACACTCACCACACACACACACACACACACACTCACACACTCACACCCACACACACACAAACACACAAACACAGACACACACACAAACACACACAAACACAAAAACAAACACACACACACACAAAAACACACACCACACACCCAAACAACACTCACACCACACACACACTGACAGACAGACAGACACACACACACACCCACACAGACACAAACCACACACACACACAAACCAGATACACAGAACACCACACACAGACCACTCTCCACACACACACACACAAACACACAACACACACTCACACACACAAACACCACAAACACACACACACACACACAGACCCACCACACAGACAATCACACACACGACATCACGCAATAACACACAGACATCCGCACTTCCACACACAGACGGAAGGTTTTCCAGGGTTTCGGATATAGTGAGTGAGTTGAGGGAAAGCTAAAATGATCTGCGTCTGCGAGGGGCTCAACCACACCAACGACAAACACACACACAGATACAACAGACAACACCACACACAACAAGACACTCTACACACACACACAACACCCACAACACACACACACTCCACACACACACACACACACACACCACACACAGACACACACACACACAAAAACACACACACACACACACACACCAACACACACACACACACACACACACGGACACCCACAGCACTAACACACAGACACTCGCACCCCCACACACCACACACCCACACACACACCACACAGCCACTCACGCACTCACACACACAGACGGAAGGGTTTCTCCAGGGTTCTGGATATAGTGAGTGAGATTGAGGTAAAGCTAAAATGATCTGCGTCTGGAGGGGCTCAAAAACACACACAACACACACACACTCCACACTCACACACACACACACACACAACCATCACAGACATACACCACAGACAAAGACACAGACACACACCACACACAGACACACAAAGACACACACACACACACACACACACACGCTCACACCCACACACACACAAACCCACAGACACTCACACAACACACACCACAACCACCACAAAGCCACTTCACAAAAACACAACACAACTTCTCCACACACCACACACACACACAGACACTCACACACAGACACTCACACAACAGAAACACACGCGCACTACCACACACACACACACACAACACTCCACAAACACAGACACACACACACAGACACACACACTCACGCACAAACACACACACACACACTCCCACACACACAGACACACACAAACCAACACACACGACCTCACACACACAACACACAGACACAACAGACACACACACCCCCACACACAAAAAGAACACACACAGATACACACAACACACACAGATACACACACACAACACAGACACTTCACACACACACACACAAACACAAGACACAACACAAACAGACACTCACAAACACACACCACACACGACACACACAGACATCACACACAGACCCTCTCACACACACCACACACAAGACCAACACTCACCGCACTCCACCCACAGGACGGAAGGGTTCTCCGGGTCTGGATAAGTGAGGCGATTGAGTCAAAGCTAAAATGATCTGCGTCGGGCCGGGGCTCAAACAAACCACCACACACAACTGACACACACACAAAACACAGACACCCACACCAAGAAAACACAGATAACAATACACACACAGATACACACACAGACCTCTCACACACACACACACCAACAAGACCAACCACAGGGACTCAACAAACACACCACCCACACCACACAGACACACACACACGACATCACACACGACACCTTCAACACACAAACACACACAAAACACACCCCCAAACTCTACACACTCACGCCACTCAACACACAGACGGAACGGGCTCCGCTCTCCAGGGGTTATGGATCTAGTGAGTGAGATTGAGGAAAGCTAAACGGATCTGCGTGCGAGGGGCTCAAACACACACCACACACACAACAACACACTGATCTGAAGGAGGTCCATGAGGGATTGACAGTGTGCAGATGCAATGAGCAGTTGTCACTCACCAGTCAACCTTGCAAAACACAAACCCCCAAATGCTCTGTAAAACCGAGAAATTGACCCTGTCTGGATGTGACATCACACAAATGCTCTGTAACCGGAAATAGAAAAACACAAAAAAAAAAAAAACTACTTGCACAGTGTGATATATTTCATGCAGCTGTGTATTCATGTTATGCCAAAAAATCCCAAGGATTTGTACCTCATAGAAATTCATAGAGGTCTTTGTTGCTAAAAGGACGAATATCCGCTATCCTCAGTTCGCTTGTAGAAACGTATGGCAGCACCCGGCCACCAAATGCTTGACTGTACCAGTTATCAATAAATCAATAACAGCGTTGCGAAGAACTTGACAATTAAATGAAAAGTGTGAAAATTTAGATATGCTAATGTGGCCAGGGTTTTTACTAACCTCCTTCTGAGGACTCAATGAAGATTCATTCCGAGCGATCATTTCGTGATGGACACATGACTTAAATTCATAAATGATTAATTGAATGATAATTCAACACATTCATTCAGTCTATCAACACCCTATGCTTTTCCCGTATTTTTTTTTTTTTTTTTTTTTTTTTTTTGTTAATTCATTTGGGGACCTACAGTGACAGTCTTTTGGGTGAGTCATTGAAGCATTATCAACCTGATTAGTTTCGCTGTATTGATTATTTGGAATTGAGACAAAAAAGAACTGTCTCTTATGATTAGTCATTGTATTATCATTCTACCAGCGTGTGGATTCATCAGCAACTTACTGTGTGGGGGAACAATAACGGAAGCTTTTTTTTTTTACCATGGATGAGTCATTGAATCCTTCATTCAGATTCTGTATTTAGTTAGCTGTATGGATTTATTTTGGAACGATAACAAGTACTGGTGTGGGTGTTATGGCCAATTCGCATGGAATATCACTTAACTGTGTTGGTCACGTAATAACGACGGATTCAGTAGGAGTCCTGTTATGTTTCTGTAAAGCACTACCCGACACAAAATGTTTTCGGTTATAGCTCAGGCATCTTAATTTCTACATTATGTTTGAATTTAAGAATCAGCTTTGTTCAGTGATATAGTATAATTCAGAAAAGATAAAATCTAGGCAACAGATGAGTCAATAGTGTATACAGCACGCCAGCACAGAGTAAGAATTGAATGGCAGCTAGTATTTCCCTTGGAAAAAAATGTATTGAGAAATTTTTGAGTTCATATTGAGATCTCTGACTTTTTGTCTTGGCAAGAACACTTCATTTGCAATGGCCGTGCCGACTTGAAGAAATAATTGAGATATTAACGAGATCTGTGGTGTGATTTGCATTCCCGCTGGATTTCGCTCGTCT
>JADLZN010006309.1:0-45808 GCA_018155175.1 Sinocyclocheilus anophthalmus
AAGCTGCTCTGAACGATCTGTATTCTGGTATTAAAAACATTATTGATTAATCTCAAGCCTCATTAATCTAACACACAGACAGCAGTGGCGCCACTCTTCATTAATATGCACAGTGGGTATTATATATGTGCTGATTGTCATGCACAATGTCTATTATACATGACCTAGTCGGGAATATTACTCAGTTTATTACCATGTCAGAGAACCGAGCAAGAGAATGTGAGAAATTACTTTTTATCACTGAATTGTCATTGAATTTAAGCAAATATGCATCATTTCCTTTCATGATGGGTTTCTGTGGCATATGTGTTTGTGTGGTCTGTGTGTGTGTGTGTCCTGTGTGTATTGCACTGTAAGTCTTTTGCTCAACTTTGTGTGAGACGTTCTGTTTGTTTTTCCCACATCTGTTTTTCTGGGCTGTTCTTTGTCTGCGTGTGTTTGCTAGATGCCCCCACACACTGACAGTGTCTGCCAGCCACACACACACACACCCACACAGTCAAGGCTCAAGTTGATGAATGGCAGGCCCAAATTGAAATATTTTATAGCATTAAACTTTTGAAGTATTTTCCTTGAGCACAGCTCAATCAGTGCATATTTCTGTAAATATTTAGATCTGATGTTTCATATGGAATCTATTCACAATATTTACTGTGTTCATATTTTTCTGATGTTTTAATATGTCACTGGGGTAGATTATTCCAGTTGTTTTATAACTTATTGCTGTCGGTTTTGTCAGCAGACAACCCCACATGTTAGATTAGACTTTCTGCAAATAGTTTAAGGTCTGATAGACCTCGTACAATTTCTGGTGCCTCACAGTCATTGAATTTTGCACTTGTGAATGTACATAAACTGCACCACTGTGTGTTTTGTGTGATTTCATGTCGCTGCGTGTGTCTGTGTTTGCAGGCGTCTCAACAGGAATAATCTTCAGGTTCTTCCGGAGTTGCTGTTTCTGGGCACGACCAAACTCTTCAGACTGTGAGTCCTTTATCTTTTAGCCCCTCTCTTTCCTCTCCCTGTTTTTTTTGTCACCCCCTTTCTTTTTTCTTTCTCTCCTTTTCACTGTCTCACTCAGTTCTCCGTTTGTTGCCTTTTTAAACGGGATTTTTGTCTCTTTTCCAAAGTTTATTAACTAATGTAGCTTTTACAAATGTATTTACTTATTTTAGATATTGCTTTTTCATTTATTTCTGTTGCTGTGCTGCAGTTGAATCTGGGATCTTTCACATCTAGGATGACTTTTTAATACGTTAAAATGTTGCTGTTTGGTTTGTAAATTTGGTTTTAATACATTTTTATTAATAACAAAAGATAGTGACATTAAATTTGGAGGAAAATTACAGCATAAACACAGCAAAATCTTGAGATCTGTCCTCTAAATCTCGCTCATTACTCCCAGACAGGAGTGTGTGTCCTTGCGGAGGCTAAAGCGGGCCGCTGTCTTTGGACCCTGGGCCAAAACAGCTTGAGAAGAAAAACCTAAACACACAGAGAAAAGCTTACAAGTACAAAAAACTGTAAATTTGCACTGTTATCTCTGAACGCAGCACCCTTTTACTTTCTACTATTTAATTTGCCACTTAGCAATATTGTAGGATATTTGCAATATTACAGTATTATTAATATTTTCAGTTAGCTTTGTTTTCAGTGTTCATTTTCATTTAGAAAGATTTTATTTCAGCTTTATTTCAGTTACCAAAAATTAATTTTAATAGTTTTTTAGTTAACAATAACAATGCAATGGCCAACAATGCATATCAGTGCATCACAGAAGAATTCTATAATTTTAGTAATTTTACAATGAAAATATTCTGTTATTGTGCATCCTATTTTTCACATAAAGTGTTATATAACTTATTTTTTTTAAACGATTTTTCTTTTTTTTCTTTACACATTATGTATCATATTTATCTTCTCTATGCTTTTCACTGACACTGTTGTCTTATAGTACACTAAAGTACACTAACTTTTGAAAAAACGTTATTAAGGCTAACATTTTTGTTTGTGATGGAAATGACACCACACTTGATATAAACACTGATATAAATAATTATTAAATATTGAAATTTCAGATTAGTGTCACTTTACTCACTTTAGTTTAAAAATGTAAAGTTTATGATAATTTCACTTTTTAATCATCATTGTTTTAAAAACATAATATGATCAATTTACTTTAAGACTGAAGTCTGGGTCAAGGACGAGGACGAGGTTAAAACTAAATCTTTACATAACAGGCATTTGCAAATTAACTGAAAATGAATGACATGAATAGTAAAGAAAGAAACTCAAATATTCAGTAAGAGTAAGCTATTTATAAATAAAATATATGATTATTACAGCTGTTTTACCTCACTCTGTAGTGAACTTTGACGTTCTCCTCACTCTTAAACACATGAGTTGGTGGATACCAGTATGAAAGGTCCTCTGATCCCAAAGCGAACAGGTTGTGGAACACAGGGCGAATTCCTAAAAATATAAATATTCCATTCAGGTTGTTCTAAGGTTGGTGCACAACCCTTTTAAATGTATTTAATTAAAAGACAAAACATATGAGCAGATTTTTGTTTAAACTGTAATTTCTATGCTTTAGACATCATCTAAAAGATAGACCTCAACCTTATAAAAGTTATCATCAACACAATTGTAATGCTTGTTGCACCTTTTAAAAAAAAGCTTTATAGATATTGAAAGTGAAGTAAGATAAAACCTTGGAAAAAAAAGTATACACTTGAGTAACAGACATCTTTAATGTTTAGATTATGTTGTGTGTGACAGTGTGTTAGTGTCTCACCGCTGGCTTTGGCAGCAAGCACACACACGCTCTCCGCTGTGATGTGTCCGGTGGGGATAGTGAAGGTGGTCTCTGAATTTAAGCTGGGGCTGAAGTACAGGTGCACCTGCAGGGCAGAGTCATAGCTGGACTTCTGACTGCCAGCCCTTTCACTCTTCATCAAGGGCACCTCTTCCTCTTCACTCATGATCTTCTCACCGAAGTAATCTTCTGATTGGATGGAAAGGACTATAGATAATTTCATCTCAGCAGATGCAGGTGTTCATTGACCATTCTTTCTTTCCAAAATAATGCATGTAACTCAAAATAGGATGTAATTAAAATTAGTCAAATGGTTCTTTCTGATAAAAAGCGAATTATTTTGATGTTAGAAGCTATTGTAAAGTTTTAAATGAACTCTGATGTTCTGTTTGGGGCTTTATAAAAACCCTTTCAACATTTACATAAACATTATTAAGGTATTTGGTTGACTTTTGCTAAACTTATGACTGATTATTAATAAAATGTCCACTTTATCGCACATCCTAAATAAGAATAAAAACAAAAATGTTACATTTCTTCTGCTGGGGGTCTCAGAGGCCCCGGCTATAAAAAAAACTGACCTTAAGCAGAAGCAATATTTCTATTTTAGACAGCATTCCCATTTTAGAAAAAGTGTATGCACTTTGGGATTCAACAGAGGGTGCCATTTAAATACTGTCAAATGAGCTTTAATTAAGTCAAAAGTGAATTTGAATAATTTATTTAGCAATTATTATTTTTATTTTTAGACATAGATCATTAGGGTCTCAGAGACCCCAAACATAAATACAGCAAACTTGATCTCAAAAGAACTTGAAGGCTACTGCAAGCAATAGACAAAGCAGAAGGCAGTGGCATTGTACTGTAAAGCAGTGGATTATTGTTAACACCAGTTCTTGGAACTGTGGTGGTCATACGCTTGATTGAAGTGAGCTCATCCTTCTCATGTTGACGAGCTGTACTTTCCGTAACAAACTAAATCAAGGGTGTTTTCCCTAGATTTCCAATATTAAGCCATTAACAGTAAAGAATTTGATATACATAAAGTATTTTAAATTAAAAGGCTAGTTTACACACGTTTAATTTGGTTTCGATAATGTCATTGGCTGTTAAATATTGTAGTGGAACATCCTATTACAGAAATACATCTGATTATATTCCAATAATACAATAATACGAGTACAAACAAGCAGACAAACATGAAACATACAACGCCTCAGTCACAAAATGTATATTCGAAGTCACATTACTTCCATTGGCCTATTCTCTGAAATGGCAGCTACGAGATATTTTTCATTTTACGCTTCTAATAAAGACAACTGAGAGGTGTTACCTGAAGTTATTTAAGAAGAAACATTAATGATTTGTTCATGTTGATGTGAAGAGCTGCGTAAATTTCACTCAGGCTTGGCTGTTGTGAACCTCTGGTGGGAGGGATCAAATGAGACTCATTTCCGGCAAGAGGCAAACCACAAAGGCACATCATTTCCAGACTACTTTAGCAAGATCGACGCCACTTGATGTTTCTTTACTGGTCGGCCTCATCTGGCATCTTGGTTTCTAGACCTGTGACCAGGCCATAAACTGAACACAAAGCCACCTCTGCATATTATGAAGTGCAAGCATTGTGTATTTATAAGTGTGTGAGAGAGAGAGGGAGAGGGTGTTTGCTGGAGCTGCTGGGTTTGTTGCTTTCTTTACGTGGGAAGAGCGAAACTGTGGTTTCCTCTTTCTCTGCTAGTGAGCAGCGGGTTTGTTATTTCCGCCTGCAGAGCACAACTGAGTAGGTTTTCTTCCGTTTGGCCTGATACAACCAAGTGCCATTTGAAACTTTCATGTAAAATTATTATGTGCACCTGATAGTAGTGTTGACATTTCAGTTTATTGTGAACGTGACAGGGACACGCGATCATTCTACAGCTTATCTATGCGATACAGGTATAAAATGATACAAATATTCAAAATATGCTTGAATTGCACAGCCATTGGTTCAAAACGAAAACACTGAAAAAAATTCATTTTGATTCTGGTGTCTTTTGGGGTTTTTAGGACTTCTGACACATTCAGGTGACTTTTCTTAGAAATGCTGAGGAATTCCCATGTTCCTTTAATGAGCCTTGTTTTATAGGTTTAGACACCGAAATAATATTCCTGTCTGCCACAAACAAATTAAATGCATTATTATTATTGTGGGTAGTATGATGTCGTTAAAAAATCTGTTGTAACATGGTCAATAAAATGGATCTTTGTAGTGTTAAATCACTTGTATTCTCTTAATTAATTCAAACTAATAATCATACATACAGAGTTATTGGATAATTTAGAGAAAAAAAACATCATAGTGATATATCACCATTAAAGCATTCAGTTAATTAAAGTACTTTCAGATCACTTTAGTGTGCATGACTAATGCTAGGAATGAAAGTGGACTGACATACAGGTGCAATACAGGTGTATGATGAACAGAAACATATTGTGCATGATTTTGTACTATGAAGTCAAGTCAAGTCACCTTTATTTATATAGCGCTTTTAACAATACAGATTGTGTCAAAGCAACTGAACAGCATTAATTAGGAAAATAGTGTCAATAATGCAAAATGACAATAGTAAAAACAAATTTTTCAGTTAAAGACAGTTCATCATTTTATTCAGTGATGTCAACACAGCTCAGTTTAAATAAATCTTTGCCTCATTTAATATTGTAACGGGGCTGACGAGACGTGATACATGTGGATCCATCTGCAGGCTTTATTTAAGAGACGTGGTAAACAGGCAGGGTCAAAACACTGGCAAACAGGTATATGGCAGGCAAAACACAAGAATAGTCACAGGGCTAGCGTAGGTCACCGATAAGCAGACAGAATCACAGGGGCGAGACGAGAGGGAGAAGTCCAAGAAAACAGGCAAAGATCAAAAACCGCAAAAACAGGCAAGGCAAGGCAAAAACAAGGAAAACACGGAGACTCGGAAAGAGGTACAGGCTAAACAATACTCAGCAGAGAAAGTTGGTTAGAGTGGGTGTTATATAGGGAATGAGGTAATTAGAAACAGCTGTGCGCAAATTGTGCAATCAGGGCGGAGTGTGCAAATGTCCAAGAATGATGGAAATGTAATCAGGGGGGCTATGACAAAACAGTTTGTGTAGGGCGAGAGTCAATGTAATGGAAAGGGTGACATCTGGTGGTGAATAAACGGAAGTCCATGAACCGAATGTGACATCAACGATATCGCTGGAAATTAAGTTTCCCCAACTAAGCAAGCCAAAGGCGACGGTGGAAAGGAACCAAAACTCCATCGGTGACCAGAATGGAGGGAAACAAACTTTGGGAGAAACCAGGCTCAGTCGGGGGGCCATTCTCCTCTGGCCAGACGAACCAGCAGTACGGAAAAATCAATTAAGACGTAATAAAACAGACGATGAACAATATTAACAGCAATGATTATATGATGCAATCAAACTTATAGCAAAGGTGGTAGTTCTGTAAGTTGTTCAGGGTTTGTAGCGAATCAGCTCATGGGGAAATATGAATGATTAATCATAACTAGTTATTATTAATTATGAATATTTTAGATCCGCCGTAGATATTTAGCTGACCTCTCAGGGTCAACTCTCTTGTCAATTCTAAGAACGTTAATTTCCTGGTTAAGGGAAATAACTTTCTTACTGTACAATTCTACAAAAGCTTGTAGCATAAATCTGCATGATTAAGTGACTCCAGTTATAAGCAAACAATGAACCACGTCAAGTGTGATACAAGTAAGGTTTTATTAACTACATAAACACTTAAACTAGTCAACAGACTACAAACAAATAAAACTGGTCTACATCCTACATAAACACATAAACTGGTCTACATACACATACACACACACAGTTTGAATAGGAAAGGGTTAAAAGCTTAACGCAGTAAAGAGAAGAGAAATAAGGACTATGAAGTTATAGAACTATTTGCATATTCAGCAGATCTAAGCCTCCAGGGATACGTCAGATTCTGAGTTCAAAAACACCTTTGTAAAAAGGTGCAAATAATACCTAATGTATCAATTAATAAGACAAAGTTTGATACTTGCAAGTCTCGTCTGTCTGAAAAGAGATTCCTGATGCAATCTTAAGAACCAAGATCTTTGCTGAAGTTGGTTGATGAAAAAAACCAGTTTGCGTCAGAGTAACTTGATGAATGGAAAGGACAAGGCCGAAGCCTGGCACGAGCTTAGGGTTTCTGGGAGCGTTTTTCACCACCTCTCAGAATTCTAACAAACCACCAACTAAGGCGGGTCACATGAAGTGTGGCCTTTAAAGCCTGCAAAGATTCACGCCTCTCAAGATGGGCTTGTCCAATGAGGAAGTCCGGAATCTCAAGTGGGAGTTCTGAGATACTGGGGCATTTTTATGGCCCTTTGTTTGAAAGCATGGTAATTTGCATATGAAGCTTGTGTAAAAATTATTAAAGACTCTTAGAACACTAATATGTTGTGTAGGTGTAAACATACAATATACATTCTAAATTAGATCATCCGAATACGAATTCAAATATACTAAACATGGTAGGATTATATATACAGTATGTAAGCTGACAGGAGTGTGTTTCGACTATAAGCCTGCATAACAGTATACAATTTCAAAGACAAAATACCCGATGACAATAATATACACAATGACCATACACTGTTCATTCAAAGAAAGGTTCTCCTATTAATTAATTAGCAAAGAAAAGTCATTTTCGACAATGCCTCTGGCCCGGGGCATTCCGGGATTTACTGCTTGCCTACTGGGCCATAAACCCAGTGATATCAGCGTGGTTGATGGAACAGGGGCCTGTTCGGCTTCTGGGTTGTTGCGCATTTCGGGTGGGAAGGGGTTCATAGGTCTTCTATGGTGTTAACTGAGGGGGTTCAGAGGATTGGTTAAATAAGCTAACAAAATATGAGGTGTGTGATGGGCCAGACATACAGTTGCATCATCTGAGGTACTCTGAGGGGTGGCATCATCTCTTCTCAGGTGTTCTAGATCCAGACTGAAACTTGTGTAAATCCTAGATACCACGGGATGTCAATCCCATGGCAGAAACAGAGAAACAAATAGAGACCATATTAGCGTAGCTGCTGTTCCAACCAAGCAAAGTTGATTTGTTTAACCCAAACTAAAGAAAAATAATGGGCATTTGATTAGATAACAAAAAAAAAAAAAAAAACAAAAAAACTGCAGTAAAGATAGAGAGTTATTTGAATGCTTGGCCAAAGAGATGTGTCTTAATCTAGATTTAAACAGAGAGAGTGTGTCTGAACCACGAACGTTATCAGGAAGGCTATCAGAGTTTGGGAGCCAAAAGCGAAAAAGCTCTACCTCCTTTAGTGACTTTGCTATCCTAGGTACTACCAAAAAAAAAGTCCAGAATTTTGCGACCTTAGGGAGCTGATGGATTGTAGCGTGGTAGAAGACGAGTTAGTTAAGCAGGAGCTAACCCATTAAGGGCCTTAGAGGCAAGTAATAATATTTTGTAACTGATACGGAACTTATAGGTAGCCAGTGCAGAGACTGTAAAATTTTCTTGACCTGGTAAGGACTCTAGCCGCTGCATTTGGGACTATCTGTAGCTTGTTTATTGAATATGCAGGACAACCACCTAGCAGTGCAGTACAATAGTCCAGTCTAGAGGTCATGAAAGCATGAACTAGCCTTTCTGCATCAGAAACAGGTAACATGATTCATAGCTTGGCAATGTTTCTAAGATGGAAGAATACTGTTTGTAACATGGGAAATATGATTTTCAAAAGACAAGTGCTATATAATATAACAACCAGATTTTTGACTTAGAGAAGTAAACCGTACATCCGTATAGTTGTCAAATGTAAGCCACGAGTTCCGTGTGTTGCCTTTGGTCCAATAAGTAATATATCTTGTCTTATCCGAATGGAATAGGAGAAAATGATGTCATCAATTTTTACATTTTAACCCCCCCCCCAACACCTCTGTTAGCTTAGATATTTAGAAGTTTCATTCTGTCTTGTTGAGAATATAGTTGGGTATAATCGCATACAGTGGAAAATAATCCCGATTTTCTAATAATATTACAAGAGGCAAACATGTATATCGAAAATAGCGAGGGCCCTCGGAAGATCCTTGTGGCACTTCATATTTTACTGGTGTTATTTGAGATGACTCCCCATTTAAATGAACCATGTGGTAGCGATCGGACAGGTAGGATCTTAACCATCTTAAAGCCTGCCCTTGAATACCTGTATAGTTTTGTAATCGATCATGATGTCCAATCGTATGTCATGATCTATAGTGTCGAACGCAGCACTAAGATCAAGTAAAACTCGCAATGAGCCACAGCCTTGGTCTGACGCAAGAAGCAATTTATTTGTAATTTTAACAAGTGCAGTTTTTGTGCTTTGGTGGGGCCTGAAACCTGACTGAAATTCTCCATATACAGTAGATCAATTTTTTGCAGTAAGGAGTACTATTGAGCAGACACAACTTTTTCTAAAAATTTAGACATAAAAGAAAGATTTGAGATAGGTCTGTAATTTGCCAGTTCACTAGGAACTAGTTGTGGTTTCTTAATAAGAGGCATAATAACCGCCAGCTTGAATGGTTTTATGACGTGACCTAAAGACAACGACGAGTAATATTGAGAAGCGGTTCTTCTGCTACATGAAGGAAGGCACTGTTGTTTAATAGGTCAAAGATTCATCTTTTGAGTCAGGTGGTGATGGTCAGGTATTCAGTAATGCCAACCAAAAAGGAAAATAATCAAATTAGTATGGCTTTTGACATTTTTGATATGTGCAGAATGTACTTTGTGTGATGTTCTACAAGAAGTCATTTTAATTTGAATTAATGCAATTTCTTAAAAATGTAGTTTGAAAATAGAAACCTGACTTTTTTTTTTACTTCACAAAGCTAATCCTGCACCTGTTTAAATGTCACCTTTGTTCAGTAAAACATCTTGTTTATCAGCAGTGGCAAAAAGTTATTTTGGACTGAGAAGGATTTCGGTGGGATTGTTTGTAATAGTTTCATTCTGTAGAGACAAGAATATGATTTCAGCAGCGTTGTTATTGTTAATGAAAACGAAAACTATAAAAATGTTGTTTGTTAACTGAATACAGCTCAAAAAATATTAATATCTATGAATATCATATTAAAATGAAAAGTTTAAACTTTAAATTAGAAATATTGCTTTGGCAACTAACAAAAATTAAGTTGAAGTACTAAAAATTAAACTGAAATAAAAAAATTTTTAGGGTGTGGGTGTGTGTGTGTGGTGTGAACTAAAAAATGTAAAAAAATTAAAACAACCACATAAAAAACGGAAAAGATAAAAAAAAGCTAATTAAAAATATGAATAAATATAATTATTTTTAAAATAATGCTAAAATAACACGTGATTTCAAGTGGTAAGAACTGGACTATAAGTTCAAGTAAATGTGACTATGAAACTTACCAAGTTATCACAGGATTCATTGCATGTCGTTTGTTCCAAGTTCCATCGTAACAAACCAGGACTGATAGAATCCTTCTTGGTAGGTCCTGTAGTAATCCAACACATAGTCATTAAGATAAGTAGTAAGAACTGTTGACCTTTTCATTAGTTTAATTATTCTGTTAGCAATAGTATAAGTGAGTTTCTCTCACCTGTAATGTAGCTAACCACCACACCTACCAGCACGACTGCACTTGTTGACAGGGCTCCAAAGTACAGGTAGGATATTGAATAGATATTTTGAAGACTGTATGAATTTAGTTGGAAAAAGAAAATTAAGTCCTGTGCTATATTTCACACGTGAAACACATTTTGCAAATAATTAAAGTCACAGAGCAGTCACAGAGCATTATAAAATGTGATACAACTTTGACTCTCACCCATAATCCAGAGGGACTGATGATGCCAGGATAGGTGATTCAGCGACTGCCGTGGTGCTGTTGAGCGTTGCATTACTTGCTAGACATTGACCTGCACTAGTGGGTAAAACACCCATAATTTGTGTTGTGGGAGGATAAATTGTGCTTCCAACAGCAAGTCATAGAGACAGACAGAAACCCACAGCCACACCTGAGAACACCCCCTAAGATGTGAGAAATATTACAACACTATTTATCGAGTGGAACGATAGAATAATATATGGTGGGGTGGACCGTCATGTTTATGGAGTCTTACTGGTTTATTTGTGGCTGGAACAAACATGCCCAGCACAAATGCTCCCAGCAGTGGACCGTTCACTACACCCATGACTGTGAACAAACCCTGAGGTTATTAGAAAAAAGCTGGTTAGAGCACAGACATGTAGACTGAAATACAACCTGCTTAAAACCGCAGTTATTCCAGACTCCCCAGTCCAGCAGCTAGGAGAGCACAGCCATTGTAATGCAGCCAAGCCCGTACAACAGTGCTGTAGTCAAATTTATAAACATTATCAGATTGATATCAGCAGATACTTGCAGAAAAACATCATGGTCTCTTACTTTTATAAGTTGTTACAGCTTCGTATTAAAAACAAGTCTCACCAATAGTCTTCTTTTAATGCATTACAAATTCAATATTAAAGCTGCAAGCAGCGATGAACGGGCCCTCGCACCCGGGCTCACCGCCACCCGGTGGCATTAGGAAAACAGCAAACAGTGGGCAATACGCGATAAGTGGTAAATATAGGAGGAATATGTCAAAGTCATTCATATGTGCCAAACTTCCTGCTGCCAGTTGGTGGCGCTATGATTATAACTGGATTTTGGCATGTAGGTTTCTTCAGTCCAGCACTTTTATCAAACATATGAAAGTTGGTGCAGATTGAACATGGTATGTTCGAGTTAGTGTAAAACATGACATATCCCTATTGCCAGCAGGTGGCGCACTTATACTTATTACAGAACATGACATGTAGATGTCTCAGGCCAGTATTTACTAAACATGTGATGGTGGTGCAGATTGACATTGCATTGTTTAAGTTCGTGATATACAACGTAATTCCTGTGGCAGCGGTGGCGCTAGGATATATGAATATGGCTTAAGATTTGTTCTGGATGGATCTTATTCAAACGTGATGTTTTTTCTGGGGGCAGATCGGACATTGCATGTTTAAGTTAGTGTAAAACAAGTAATTTTCTGTTGCCAGTAGGTGGCGCTATGATTATAACTTAATATTGGCATGTACATGTTTTCAGGCCAGGATTCTTATCAAATATTTTAAGCTTAGGGCAGATCAGACATTGCATGTTTAAGTTACTGTGAAACAAGTCATTTCCTGTTGCCTGAAGGTGGCGCTATGATTATTTACTGTATATTGGCTTTTAGATAAGTTCAGGCCAGGACTCTCATAAAACATGTGAAGTTTGAGTCAGATTAGACATTGTATGCAAGAGTTACAACAACTTCCTGTTTGATTGTATTAATAGCATGCTTTAGCACTTAGCTAAGTGTTGCTAGCATGTATGAGCACATTTCTAGCATGTTTAGCACACAATGGCGTATTTTATTGTGTTGCTAATAGTGCAGCACAGTGCTAAACATGTCACTTCCTGTTGCCAATAGGTGGCGCTATCACTAAACTGAATCTTTGCATGTAGATGTGTTCAGGCCAGGACTGTCATCAAACATGTTAAGTTTCGGGCAGATTGGACACTGCATGCCTGAGTTACAGTAACTTCTTGTTTCACTGCATTAATAGCATGATTTAGCACTTAGCTAAGTGCTGCTAGCATGTTTTAGTATGTTTCTAGCAAGTTGCCAGCCTATGAAACAGTTGCTGACGATTTTTAATATGTTCATTGGAGTCCAAAACAGTGTTAAAGCATGTCACTTCCTGTTGCCAGCAGGTGGCGCTATGAGTATAACTGAATTTGGGCATGAGTATTTGTTCAGGACATAAAACCTATGAAACGTGTGAAGTTTGGGGCAGATTGGACACTGCATGCCTGAGTTACAGTAACTTCCTCTTTCACTGCATTAATAGCATGCTTTAGCACTTAGCTAAATGCTGCTAGCATGTTTTAGTATGTTTATAGCAAGTTGCCAGACTATGAAACAGTTGCTGACGATTTTTAATATGTTCCTAGGAGTCCATAACAGTGTTAAAAATGTCACTTCCTCTTGCCAGCAGGTGGCGCTATGACTATAACTGAATATTTGCATGTAGACGTGGTCTGGTCAGGACTGTAATCAAACATGTTAAGTTTGGGGCAGATTGGACACTGCATGCCTGAGTTTCATACATTTCCTCTTTCACTGCATTAATAGCATGCTTTAGCACTTAGCTAAGTGTTGCTATTATGTTTTAGTATGTTTCTAGCATGTTTCTAGCCTATTTAACACTTGCTGACACATTTTAATATGTTCCTAGGAGTCCATAACAGTGATAAACATGTCACTTCCTGTTGCCAGCAGGTGGCGCTATGACTATAACCGAAAACGGACATGTAGATGTGTTCAGGACAGAACTCCTATCAAACATGTGAAGTTTGGGGCAGATTGGACACTGCATGTCTGAGTTACAGAAACTTCTTGTTTCACTGCATTAATAGCATGCTTTAGCACTTAGCTAAGTGTTGCTAGCATGTTTTAGTATGTTTCTAGCGTGTTGCTAGCCTATTTTACACTTGCTGATGCTTTTTTATATGTTCCTAGGAGTCCATAACAGTGTTAAACATGTCACTTCCTGTTGCCAGCAGGTGGCGCTATGACTATAACCGAATATGGGCATGTAGATTTGTTCAGGACAGAACACCTATCAAACGTGTGAAGTTTGGGGCAGATTGGACACTGCATGCCTGAGTTACAGTAACTTCTTCTTTCACTGCATTAAAAGCATGCTTTAGCACTTAATAAGTGTTGCTAGCATTTTTGAGTATGTTTCTAGCATGTTGCCAGCCTATTTAACACTTGCTGACGCTTTTTAATATGTTCCTAGGAGTCCATAACAGTGCTAAACATGTCACTTCCTGTTGCCAGCAGGTGGCGCTATGAGAATAACTGAATTTGGGAAGGGGTATTTGTTCAGGACATAAAACCTATGAAACGTGTGAAGTTTGGGGCAGATTGGACACTGCATGCCTGAGTTACAGTAACTTCCTCTTTCACTGCATTAATAGCATGCTTTAGCATTTAGCTAAGTGTTGCTAGCATGTTTTAGCATGTTTCTAGCATGTTGCCAGCCTATTTAACACTTGCTGACGCTTTTTAATATGCTCCTAGGAGTCCATAACAGTGCTAAACATGTCACTTCCTGTTGCCAGCAGGTGGCGCTATGAGAATAACTGAATTTGGGCATGGGTATTTGTTCAGGACATAACACCTATCAAACGTGTGAAGTTTGGGGCAGATCAGACCTTGCTTGCCTGAGTTACAACAACTTCCTGTTTCATGGCGAAACATCAAACTTTGTCAGGCCGCCAGAGACACGCCCCTTGATGAAAACTCAAAATCTTCGCAATTTAACGTCACAAAGGCCTTATGATGACCCTCACCAAATTTGAAGATGATCCGAATAAAACTGTAGGAGGAGTGCGTCAAAGTACGAGGCCTGGAAATGTCAAAAAATGCACAAAAATGCTACAGTAAATTCAGAATAACGTACTTCCTGTTGGGTTTTGGATTTTGTACCAAGAGACTTTTTTGTAGGCAATGGTGTGTTACACATGTGTACCGATTTTCGTACATGTACGTAAAACGTAGCTCGAGGCGCACTCCGTTGAAATTTTACAGGTGGCGCTATCGAGCCATTTTGCCACACCCACTTCTGAAACCCATATCAGATGTAAATTTTCGCCAGTTCTGAGGCGTGTGCAAAGTATCATGACTTTTTGAGCATGTTTAGGCACTCAAAAATGCGATTCACTTTGGAGAATAAGAAGAAGAAGAAGAATAATAAGAAACGGAGCAATTCCAATAGGGTCCTCACACCATCGGTGCTCGGGCATAAGTACTTGCCAATCAAGACAAAACAAATGAAAATTTAGCCATAAGAAATTAGACTTTTTATATCCACTATTTTGGAATTGTGTAATTCCCTGAAAGTAACTATAAAAATATTTTTTATAAGGACACCAAATTACTAAATTAGATAATTATATATAACTATAAATAATATATAATTTTAATACATTATATCAACTATCAAATTGAAATGAGTAAACTAATAAAAATGGCCAAAAGCACATAATAAATTATTAAAACTTAAACTAAAATTAAAGGAAAATGAAAGTATAAAAAATAAAACCAAAATTCAACATGAATAGATAAAGAATACTATAATTAAATATAATAATTCTATAATATCCTCCAGAATACTAACTACACTGGAGTTCAGTTGGTGTAAGAACTGAGTTGTAAGGTGAAAGTAAATGAACGATATGTATAGTAATGTAATACTATATCAAATATATAATCTCCAGATTTTACCATGAAGTGGGAGAGCAAGATTGGTTGATGGCTAAATATATGCAGTAAGTATTGCTTCACTTTGAGAGTTTCATCCTATTTAAGACAACCTAATGTCGTCTTGGCGTGCTTAGGTTGGGGACTCAATTTGGCAACATTGTCGACTTGATTGCATAGACACTACTGGAAGAGAACTGAACAGAGCTGGACGTTGACGTCACTTAATCAATGATGAACTGACTTTAACTGATAAATTGACCATTTTCTATTGTCCTCTTGTATTTTATCAGCACACGTTTTTTTTCCTGTGTAACACTGTAAAGCTGTTTGACACAATCTGCATTGTATAAAGTGCTAAAAAAATGTTTACTTGCACTACAGGAAAGAATGAAAAGTTGCTTTTGACCCTACATAATGACTTGGAGAGCAAGAGCTGTTTTCTCTGTGAAACACTGATTAGCCACGGCTTCATTACATCCTCCATAGTAACAGCTGCGATGGCGTTAATGCTGGTGGAGACAGTACTGTGGAAACAGAAGCGGGTGGTTTATTCCATTTGTAGCAATAATCAACACCTCACTGAAGGTTCAGAAAGTTTCAAACACCTTAAAGTTCCACTGTAGGCACAGGCTAGAAAAAGACCCGGGAAGCCTGGATGGTTACAGAAAATGTCCAAAACCATGTACAGCATGCACTGTAAAAAGAAAAAGAAAATTGGGTTGCTTAAAAGGAGTATTTCACCCAAAAATTTAATTTCTTGAAAATTCACTCACCCTCAGGCCATCCAATATGTAGTTGAGTTTGTTTCTTCATCAGAACAGAATTGGAGAAATTTAGACATTACATCACTTGCTCACCTAATGATCCTCGACAGTGGATGGGTGCGTCAGAATGAGAGTCCAAACAGCTGAAAAAAACATCACAATAATCCCAAGTAATACACACCACTCAAGTCAATTAATGTCTCGTGAATCAAAAAGCTGCATGTTTGCAATAAACAAATCCAACATTACAGGGATAGTTCACCCAAAAATCTTAATTTTGTGTCGAGATGAACCAAGGTCTTAGGGTTGGAACGCCCGAGGGTGAGTAAGTAATGACAGCATTTTAAATGTTGGGTGAACTATCCCTTTAAGGCATTTTAACTTCAAACAAGTCCTCTATCCATAATACTGTATTTATTTCTCTAGTGAAAAGGTCATCTGGTCTGAATCAGGAGAGAAATATGCACAGCAATGTTTACAAACAAAACTGTTCTAAACAAATATGTTGGTGGATTTTGATGTGAGAGAACAACAGGGGATGGATTTTTTCACTGGAGAAAGAGTTATGGATTTTGGACTGTTTTTTTGGCCAGAAGCATCAGTTTAAAGTTCAAACACCTGTAATAGGGCATTTGTTTTAACAAACACCAGCTTTTCTCTTCACATAAGACGTTAATGATTGATGAAGTCATGGTTACTTCCATTCTGATGGCACCCATTTATTGCAGAGGATCCATTGGTGAGCAAATGATGTAACGGTTAATTTCTCCAAATGCATCTACATCTTGTATGGCCTTAGGGTGAGTAAATATTCAGCACAATTCCTTCCTTCCTAACAGAAATGGTCATTTGTGATATAAATGTCTGTACTGTAATTTTTATACATTTAATACAAATATGGTGAATTATAGTATCAATTTCTTTCAAAAAATACATTAGTAGTGTAGGTATAGGTAATTCTGTTTGTGCATGTATTAATTGACCTGGTCAGATGCAGATATTCTGCCAGTCTTCAGTGGGTCACAGCTGGAGTATAAAGCAAACATTACAATGCCGCATGTGGCTGCACTGCTCACAATCAGACACAGACCCACCTGATTAACCAGCAGCACCCTGCAGCACAAGAGTGGGAACAGAAATATGTAAGTGTTCTTGTAAACCATAACTGTGATGTGTTATCATCACTATTAGGAGAAACTTAATGGTAAACAAAACTAAATGTAGAAGATTGAAAAGGTTATTTTAGATGGTAAAAAAGACAGATTTTATTGATTTATTCTCTCACAGTTGGGCTTGTTTCTCAGTCCTGCATGATATGTAACGCTGTACTTGAGCTTGATTGGCTCCATACATGGCTAACCAGACCATAGTGCCGCCCACTGTGAAACTCCAGAATGAGTAGCGTCTCTGAGGGTTTATGGCAAAACTAACACACACAGAGAGAATGAGCAATAGAATAATTAATAAACATTTAATTTAACTTGAAAATTTGACAGATTTCAAAACATTTGATAATGTTCATACTCATTCAAATTAATGCGGGATCCATTGTTGGCAATCTCCAAAACTCTGGCAGGCCCTCCTGCCAATATGGTGCCCTGAATGAGGACTGCAATGAACCCAGAGAGCATGACTACAATCTGAAACACATCTGTCCAGATTACAGCCTTCATACCACCCAGCAGGAAAACACAAACACAACATTATGTTGACAAACAAACATTTACATGGTCATATCACAGGCATAATCATAAATTCAAATTACTGAGCAAAACTGTTTTCTATTTAAATCCAGATCTGGAAAGATTTCACACTGGCCTACCAATGTTGTGTAAAATGTGCAGATGAGCCCAGTTGAGAAGAGAGATGCCCACATATTTAGACCTGTGGCTTGATTCAGAAAAGAAGAAAAAGGTTGATTTGAATATTGCAAATGTGCAAAAACAAACACAACTTCAAACCACTCACATGGGATCCAACTTGATGGATTGAGATACGATAGACACTTGAAGCCAAGAAACTCAGAGTAATTCCGTTTAAAACAGAGGAAATCACTAACCCTGATTCAAGATGACTGCAGGAGCAAAGATCACTATTCCAGAAAGTACCAAACAACCTTAGAGTTACATATCCATTAGACACAAATATAAAACATATAAACACAGAGTATGCACTTATTTTATGCAAATACAAATGTAAATATTGGAATTGAAAGTACATGTACAGGTGATATTCAAAGCTTTATTGATCAGTATTCTACATATACATTTTATTATATTGCTTTAATATGTAGCGAATCAGCTCATGGGAAAATATTAATAATTAATCATAACTAGTAATAATAAAATTAATTATAAATATTTAGATCCGCAGTAAGTATTTACTTGACCTCTCAGGGCCAACTGTCTGTCAATTCTAAGAACGTTAATTTCCGGGTTAAGGGAAATAACTTTCTTACTGAAAAATTCTACAAAGAGCTTGTAGCATAAATCTGCATGATTAATGACTCCGGTTATGAGTAAACAATGAACACGTCATGTGTGATACAAGTAAGGTTTTATTAACTACATAAACACTTAAACTAGTCTAACATACTACATAAACACATTAAGCCGGTCTAACATACACATACACACACACACACACACACATACAGTTGGTATAGGAAAGGGATAAAGTTTAACTCAGCATAGAAAGAATGAATTTTATGGAACACTTTGCGTGTATATTCAACAGATCAAAGCCTTCGGGATACGTCAGATTCTTAGTTTAAACACACCTTTGTAAAAAGGTGTAATTGATACTTAATGTATTAATTAATAAGAATAAGTTTGATACTTAGCGAGTCTCGGCGGTCAGAAAGAGATTCCTGATGCAAATCTTAAAGCTTCCCGTAGATCTTTGCTGAATTCGGGTCGATGAAAAGAACCAGTTTGAGTCAGTGTCACTTGATGAATGGAAAAGACTAGGCCGAAGAAAAGCCTGGCACAAATGCTTTGGTATCCTGCAGCGTTTTCTCACATCTTCTTAGCTTATGACCGAACCACAGACTGGGGCGGGTCACATGAAGTGTGACCTTTAAAGCCTGCAAAGATTCATGCCTCTCAAGATGGGCTTGTCCAATGAGCAAAATGGAATTTCCGAGCGGGAGGTGGCACTTGCTGGAGGGTTTACGAACCCTTTGTCTCTAAGCATGGTAAGTTGCAAATGGACTTAAATCGAAATTAATAACGATTCTCAGGGCCCTAATATATAATGCCTATGTACCAATATATAATATACAACCTTTTTTTTCGATCATAAGAAGGCGAATTCATAAATACTAGACATGAAATAGGTGAGGTTATAATAACTAGTGGTCTATGATAACATGAATAAACAGCATACACTACAACAGACAATAAACAAGAACAGTAATGGTATACACAATAACCTAAAGGATATGTATATTCAATCAAAGAAAGGTTTTCCTAAGAATTAATTAGAGAACAGTCCATTTCACTGGGCATTGTGTGTCTTTCTCATGAGTAAAATGAGGGAGTTTATCCCCTGCATTCCTTTTAGGCCATAAAACCAGTGATATAATGATTAGTTGTCATGGTGACCAAGGATGGGGGATGGTGTTCAGCCGAAAACCTGGCATCCAGTATATTGAGTGAGGGGACTGTGACGACTTGTTAATCTAATGAATAATTGATTTGTTTAATCAAATAAAAATTAGTGTGTCAGACTGGTCGAGACGCTACAAATATGACTAATAAAAATATTATTATATTTATTTCCATTTACGTTTTGATGATATGATGAGTTTTTTCTTACTGTGGCTACAATGAACTGCAAACTTCCCAAGAGCTGCATCCTTCTGCCAAACCTCATTCCTAAATACTGACACACAGTTACATTTATTAGAAGCCGGTGTTCACACGCACACACACACACACACACAACACATGTCTGGGGTCCAAAAGCACATGACTTATTAGGGGAATAATAATACAGAAAACTAAAATTGTATGGGGAAAACTGTGTATTAAATTAGAAAAACTTCAAAATAGAATGATTCATAAGGGTCGTATGATCATTATTACAGTAATAAAACTAAAAAACCTAACATACAAATTAAATGGAAAATATCTCGCTTCTCTCTTATATATACATAATAGATTATTTATTTTTTCAGGTTAATTGTAAAGAAAATACCCATTTTCATTAGTTTAACTCTACTAAAATAACGAAAATAAAATGAAGAAAAACTGAATAGAACAGTTTAAAAGAAAAGACAACAAAGCTATCTATATAATATTATATAGATATATATTACTACAAAAAGTACAACTTTACAAACTGGATTTTATCATTATAATATGAAACAAATTATGTCTATGTTTAAAAAATGTTCTGTACAAAGTACTGTTTGCGTATGGGCAGTTGGAGTCAGTCACGGCAGCTTTCAGACAAGGATATATATATATATATATATAATAATATATATATATATATATATTACTACTAATAATAACAAAACTAATAAAAATAATAAAAACAGATATCAATGATAGTAAAATATATATGTGTGTGTGTGTATACAAGGATTTAATTTATATCAAACTATCACTAGCAAAACTACTACAAGAAAGAAATGGACAAAATCCTGACCTGACTTGAGCTGGTGATTTTGAGATGATAAAACACAGGAACAAACAGAACTGCAGCAATGAGGGAGTTGAGCGCTTGTCCCAGGCACATATAGAGGAACTTAAAGCCATATAAATATGCCTCTGATGGCACACCGAGCACTTGGACAGCTGACATAAAGCTGGCACAGAGCGACAGTCCAACGGGCACAGCAGAGAAACTCCTTCCCCCTGTGAAGAAGTTGTCCACGTTAGAGCGATCCGGGGTCTTCCTCAGAGACTGGAATAGCCCGATGGCCACCGACACCCCCAGCATAGCAGCAAATACTGCATAGTCCACCAAAGAGAAGTCCAGTGTGTCAGAGTCTGAAGCCATAGCGCTGTCTGTTTAGACTCAGATGTCAGAGCCTAAATGAGTGGAGTCCTTCTATTCAAGAAGCTTTCAGCTGTAACAACAATCCCAGAAATCACAATGCATTCTCAGTCAGCCCCCTGTTATGTTCTCTTGACTTTCAAACACTGGGGCTCATGCAGTGCACAGTGTCATTTAAGGTAAGAGCAGATGAATTGATTGAGTACAAAATAAGATATAGCAATTTATATCTTTCGCACAATATTTAAATATTTAAAAAAACAACAGCTTACATTTAACCAAAGCAAGAACCTGGAAAAAGTGTTTATGAGTGTTTGGAAAGACCAAATTCCACAGGCCAACACATGATTAAATCATACAGGACAGAAAAGTGAATTGGTTTAAAGATATGGTCACTATCACTGACCAGTGTGGAAAGTGAGTGAGCATTATTTCAAGTAGAGTTGGATTTATTTTCCTGGGCTGATAATTTGGATAATCGAAGACCGTCTGACGGGAGGGGAATTAGGAAATAATGTCATACAGTATAACAGTATATGAAGGGAGGAGTATGTTGTGATTGGCATAGCAGAGGTGGAGTCATTCGACACCACAGATTCTTGTAATTATTTTATAGCCTATATATATATATTATAATATATACAGGCGAAGTGCAAATAACGTTTGTTAGTCTGCTGTCTCATAGAGAGCTACCTCTGGCCCAGATTAGGTTGCGTGCCCCTAACCTATACAGTCTATGCGTGCTCCAAGCTTACGACAGTGCCACTCTTAAATAAATGCCGTGGGTAAATACAAACCCAGTGGTGGTGGGTAATAAGGCCGAACCCGACGCCAATTGCGGCTGTTTTGACCCAGCAGTGGGTCTTAAATGTTTAACAAACTCTGGGTAGAGAACACCAACTGCTGGGTCAAAACAATCCCAAGTGACCTGGCCAGGTAATTCGTGCATCCCTATTGTTTACCAGCACTGCCCAGGTTGTATTTAACCCTAGGCATTTTTAAGAAGAGTGTGCCCCTAAAAAAATTAATGAATCAATAGTGTAATAATCAATATTATTGGATTTATTTATTTCGCTATTTGTTAACATAAAAAGTAATGAACAAAATAATAAGTGCTGGAATAACACTATTATAATTTTAAATAAAAAGGTAGCGTACATCTAAATCAAAGACAATAATTTATAGCCTCCCCTAAAAAAAGTGCCTGTTATTATGTTCTATCCCAACGGCGCTGCGTTGAGCTATCCTGTATGGGTATGGATACGACAGACAGACAAGTATGACCAAAGCAAGCCAATTAAAATGGAAATAGCATAGCCGCCCATATCTATAGCTGATCAGGGCACCGTAGCTCAGAATGGAACGTCCGCTGATTCCGCCAAAGTTTATGTATAGGCAGTCAAAATAACCGAAGAAACTAACTGCCGAACTCATGCTAAAAAAAATAAAAAAAAGAAAGGACTTTTTATAGAATCACTAGGAACATTAAAACAAGAACAAACAAATAAACCAATTAACCCCAACATGATTCAGTCAAATTAATCATTATATAAATAGGAAGGACTTTATTATATATACAAGATTAAGAATGGATTTTTTTTTCGCCGTCATACAAATCTTAATGAAACACATTTGCATATATCGAAGAAGATAATCTTGGCCTTTATGTAATTACTTCAGAAATGGAAACGGTGTTGCAGGGGCCATGCCTTTTGATTCAGACGTAAAACATATGAAAGAAAGAACTGAACTTATGAGCATATGCAAGCTTCGGCCAGGTATTAGAGGAATTGACCTCCTAATAATCAGTTTTGAAGGCAGCCGAGTAGAATTTATTCAATAAATAATATATAGCGCTTAATGAAGTTGCTTAGAGAAACTAGCGCGTGCTAATGAACAGAATATAGAAATATCTCCTTGGTGTTCCAGCTTCGATCACACTCCCTAGCTCTCACAGGTAGGATATGATGGCGCGTGTAAGCACCTTTCAGTTGTTTGCACAACCGCCCCAATAAAACTCACTGATAAGGAGAAGAAGAAAATGAAGGAAGAAGACAGAAGGCAAGCAAATATCTCCGTCAAACAGCAATTTATAAGCTCTTTAATTAGCTATTCTGACGGAACTGGGGGTAATAGATAATAAGAGATATATATTTGGCTATATAAGTAGTATGAGTATACAGTATATGAATATATTTCCTATAGTTATTATGTAGTATATATATTTTTAAAGTTTTGTTAGCACTCTGGCTGCCATCACTCCCAGTATGTACCCGGTGGCCCCGTAAGGCCACACTTTAACGTTAGATGCCAACCGCATAAAACCAAGAAGAAGAAGAAGGGAGCCGAGACCAACACCAAGCCAGGCTGGCCGCAAGGAAAAGGTTGTAGTATGTACATTATATATAAAAATTAAATTATGAACATTGTATATTAGATCGCGCCTGCCTGGAAATGACTTCGAATAATAAAAGTGAGGAGCTTATAAGACTTTTCTCTCAATATCTGCCCCCTTCATCTGCTCAAATGACCGCATCGATACAAACTTGCAACGTAAATCCTGACACTCTCTGAAAACCAGAGATGACGCAAAAATGTCTAACGAGAATGTTTCTGAAAGGAAAAATAGAATGAAAATGTTGCTACAGTTCCAGAACTGGTGTCCTTCCCTTTTAACATTTAAGTCTTAGGAATTTAGCCCACGGTCAAATGTTAAGCGCATGCTGTCAGACTAAGCAAAAGAACCGAACCATCAGGGGCTGGAAATTGTGTATTATATTTAATGTAGTAGACAGCAGCACGACATAAACAATTACAAGTCATAATTGATTATTACAATTTTAGGTATTCTCTCATCTCTTCTCTCTCTCTCTCTCTACTCTCTATATAGTATATATTATATAAGATGAGAGCCCAAGAGATAACATGCATACACTTGATGACCGATTAATTGATTTTGATGATATCACGTTCTGGAAGTACGCTAATAGAAATATTTGAGATTTAACTCTCTCCAGTAATAGCCAGCATCTATGTTAATAGCTGATGAGAACAAGGGCCTTCAAAAATCCCTTATTTTTTTCTGGTATTTGCACAGTTAAAATATCAGGTCCCTGTCCTATTTTTCTGGCCTGAAATGTCATTACTCCGTTGCCAGAAGATTGTGATACTCATGCATGAATATGAGACAACTAATGCAACACGTGCCTCGTAATCAGAATGATGCTCAACCCTAGTAGTGAGAGCCCAATAACATCGAAGTCTCTAAATACCATTTTATGATTCAGCCTCCTATGCATTAGCCCATGCGTTTAGTTTGTTGTCTTTCTTTCATTAGAATTTGTTTATACAGCTACACCGTTAGATGTCCTGTGTGACTCGCCCCAACACATTATTCTGCACCTTCAATATGGTCCATTCTTTGTCTCAACCATACCCTCCGCCCAGGCGACCTAAGTCCCAGAATGAACCGATAGAAATTCCAGGGTCGGAATTCAAATTCGGACCACCTCCGCGATGGACGGGCCCGGAAGGCTGAGGCAAAGAACCAGTCGTGCACGCAAGCCAAACAGAAGGAGCTGGATGCACGCGCTTCTGGCATGATAACGACACACATGTCCTGAAGAAAGAAGCATGAGGAGGCGTAGGAGCTGATTACTTGGTTCAACAACTGGATTGTCACTAAGGAACAGGAAAGAAAGTGCATATCTGCTTAGCTGGTTTTGTTTATATTTTTATTTTGCGATTTTTTTTTTTTTTTTTTTTTTTTTTTTGGGTCCAATGAATGGAAGGATCCAGCAGGCCTTTGATATATGACATGTACCATTACTGTGATAGATTTAGTCTCAGCACATCCACCCACTAATTGGAACTACCTTAGAAGCAGAAGAGAAAATACCCAGGCTTCCAGCGACAGTGGCCTTAGTATAAACACAATCTACGGAGCCACGGTGGCCAGTAATAGAATCTCGTCTCTACAGACCAGCTGCCTTACTAAGCATTTAAGATGAAAGATTTGCACATTGAAATTGATTTCTGAAATGAAGTAGATTAGTCAGCTACCGGAGCTGGAGACATTGCTACCATTAGAAGTCACAGGAAAACTAAAAGTCATAGACAAAGGTAGCTTTACGCCAGCCAACCATAAGAAAAGAACACCCTTCACCTTACGGAGGAACTAGCCTGAATGAGCTGACAGTTCTAAAAGACAGTTGTAGAGCTAAGTTCGATTTTTTTTATCGTTGTAGACAGAACCATTGGTACCGCAATGGTGAACAAATCTATTAGGCTTCATGATGCCCTTTTGGGAAAGCTGCAAGCCCCCTGAACTGTGATATCAGCAATAAGGAAAATATAAAGAGATATGTAATGCAAAGAAAAGTTATTTTGAGTATCTCCATATACGCACAAAAATAAGTCATCTTTTTCGAGTCTCATTCAAAATAAATTCCCCCTAATCTGTAGAAATGTACATTATGAAATCGATGAAATCATGTTTGCGCTTTATACACTAAATGTAAACATTGGCGCGTTGGGTAGTACGCTAACAGTACATTTTTTAAAGCCTCTTATGCGCCACAAAGGCCTGCGTTTATTATAAAAACAAATAAATAGACTGACATGTGAATATTATTACAATTTTACTAATTGCTTTATCTATTCATATAATTTTTTCAAAAATGAAGTTTATTCCTGTGATGACCCCAAAGCTGATGTTCACGGCATAATTACTCCAGGCTATCAGTGTCATCAAGCATACTTCAGGAAATCGATTTCTAATATGCACTAATTTGGTGCCTCGAAAATCATTATCCTATTATATCCAATGCTTGTGCACAACAGTTATAGCCCCCTGCCTTAATATTTATTGGATAATCATGATATCATTTTTATTTGTGTTCATTCTTTGATGAATAGAAAAGATTCAAAAGTATGCCAGTTACCGCAATTAAAATATATATATATAGTATAATTTTGTAACTCTAAAAATAGCTATTTACTGATAACTTTGATCAATTTCTATTCATACATGCCGGGAGTAAAAAGTACTTAATACTTTACAATTATAGTGCTTATTGCCTCTGGAGGGGAAAGGACTACATAGCGCTCAAAACGAGAATGTGCCCTACTACCCAATGTTAACCAGATAAATCTTTGCCCCATTGTTCCTAATGACAGGATGATAGAGGAAATTTGTTTTTGCATTACTGAGTTTATACTAAATGTACAGAATAATTGATATCCCTCTGCCCGCCCCATGTTTTACATGCCATGTACATGGTGCATCTCAATATATTAGAATAGTCGTGGAAATATGTTCATTCTATTGTTCATGTAGATTCTAACTCAAATTGTGAAACTCGTGTATTAAATTAATTCTATGCACACAGACTGAAGTAGTTTTTGTCTTTGGTTCTTTTAATTGTGATGGTTTTGGTTCACATTTAACAAAAACCCACTAATTCATTATCTCAACAAATTAGAATTATGGTGACATGCTAATTCACTCAACACACCTCCTGCCAAAGGTCATGAGCCTTCAAAAATGGTTCCGCTCTCTCAGTTTAGCTCACTAGGCCCCTACACAATCATGCGGGAAGACGCCTGCCATCTGACAGTTAGTCCAGAAACAATCATTGGACCACCATCCAAGCATCGATCTAACAGAAAGGTTGATCGCCTGGAATGGAAAAATGTGTGGAAGAAAAAGCATGACAAACAACGAGAGCCATACCGCCTAGCCTTTGAGGCAATGTCAAGGCCAAATATCGATTCAAGAATTTGATACCATGTCTTATACAATCCAGCCTGCAACTTCACAAACGGAATGGCATCTGAGCTGAGGGGCTCAAAGGAATTCAAGAGCCACCACAACACACAGACCGACTAAGTCAAGAATTTGAGCCTATGCCCAGTTGTCGTATTCCCTTTAAGCCAATCCTGAACCACAGACAACGTCAGCGGCGTCTTGCCTGGGCTAATGAGAAGAAGAACTGGACTGTTGCCCATTGGACCAAAGTCCTCTTTTCAGATGAGAGCAATTTTTGTATTTAATTTGGAAACCAAGGACCTAGAGTCTGGAGGAAGGGTGGAGAAGCTCATATAGCCCCCAAGTGCTTGAGCTCCAGGATGCCCTTAGAGTTTCCCACAGTACTGCATGATGCATTTGGCGGCCAGTCAATGCAATGTCGTCTGCTGGTGTTGGTCCATTGTGTTTTTTTAAACCAATGTCACTGCACCCGTTTACCGAGAAATTTGATTACTTCATGCTTCCTTCTGCTGACAAGTTTATGGAGATGCTGATTTCATTTCCAGCAGGACTTGGCACCTGCCCACACTGCCAAAAGGCACCAAAAGTTGGTTAAATGTTTACCATGAAGTGTTGGTGTATATGCTGATGGCCCAGGCAACTCACCAGCACCTGAACCCAATCGAGCATCATATGCGATGTATTGTCAAGAGCGCAAAATGAGAACGCAGAACAAGCAGACCAAGCAATCGCCAAGATGAGCCTGACAGGCTACTGTTCAAGAAATTCTGCGGCTTCCATACAACTCTCAGGCAGTGCCCCACAAACTAGGCATCACCTTCAATGCCACGCTGAATTGAAGGGCCAGTAATATTTTTAAAGCAAAAGGCAAAGGCCCCCTACCTACAGTAGTACTGAGGTACATGTACAGTAATGAAAATACTTTCCAGAAGGCTCAACAATTCACTAAAAATGCAATTTATTTTATGGTTTTATGAATGTATTCGTAATTGTGAGATGTATGAGATTGCCGTGGGTTTTTGTGAAATGTGATGCCAAAATCATCACAATTAAAAGAACAAAGACTTAAACTACTTCAGTCTATGTGCACTGAATTTATTTAATACACAAGTTTCACACTTTGAGTTGAATTACTGAAATAAATAACTTTTCCACGACATTCATAATTTATTGAGATGCACCTGTATGTTGTCTAACATTCCCGCCGTTGGCAGCTAATCTTGTATCTAAATGACACCGCTGTCTTCCTCGCTAAAACAGCAGACATGTGAGTCTGACTAGCACACAATAGATTAATACATTGCAAGTCAGGTTTAGGGTTGCTCAGGAAATGAGTTCCCCACGAGCAAAATGAAAGCTGAAGCCGACTGGGTTAAAGTAACACCGTCACGCAAGTTCTGATATCCTCTATCAATTATGCCGCATATTGATGAGTGTTGGTTGTCAGTAATGGAGCTTGATTTTGACATTAGGCCTGGATGAGGTCCATGGACGAATGTATTGACTGATATGCAGTGATTGGCTGTTTATTATGTCTACTAAGTGATTTTATGCCAAGTTCAGTGTCAGCAGACCAGATTGCAACTGCATCTACATTAATAAGGATTTAGCATGTGAAAGAAAATGCCTGCGTTTAAATATGTTAACTAGCCCATGCTCGCTAATACATGCATAATCTGCCTGAAGCGGCCTGTCGTCCTATTATGCTTTCACTTTTTGATTTTTAGTCAGTTTGTAGTGTGTATGTTTGGGCATTAAAAGATCTAGAAAGTTACAAATCTCTAAGTCCACTCCAAAGGGAGATATTTTTTTTTTTTTTTTAAATCCCTTTTCAAGAACAACAACGAACGGCTCGTTTGGACTACAGCGTCTGTTTTCGACAGGTTTTGCCCCGATTACACAATGCGGCACATTATGCAATATCATTAGAAATAATTACGGCCTATGCCGAAAACTTCGAATCAACTGGAAGGAAGGTATGCGGAGCGGGCGATGGTCGATGGTGTATGTCGAACGCGTTGGCTTGAGTGCACCATCAGACAAGACGACTTGAACGAAGGAAAAAGTCGCTTGCGAGCTAGCATCAAGTTTTTGCTATGAAATATGTACGAAATAGCCACCTGAGTAATTATGTATTTTAATATGTATGTTACAATTATGAAAACTTTTTTTTATAAATTGCTGACAGTACAATATTGGACAATGATGTAATCTGCAGAATTACACTTCAATTATGAGACCAGTGTTTCCCGTACATAAGTGTGGGTGTTTTTATATCACTATATTTCTGAAGAAAACCGACTGTCTTCAGAAAATTGTATGTCATTTAATTTACTCTTGGATAGTAATGTCTAGATTAAAAAAAAAAAAGTGTTTTGCACCACGGTAGCACTGCTAGTTGATCTGTGTCAGCCTTATACTGCGGGAAACCGGTTTGATCTCTCACCACCCAACAGCCCTACCATGCACTGGACCAGAGGCAATGAGTTTATTGCCATATATTTGCTGCTGGACGAAGACAACTGGACTCCATGGTGTATAAATAAATTCAACTGCTCATGTTATAGATGTTATGAATTAAAGAACTAATAAAAAATAAGATACACATATGCTCACATTTGCATCTTGTACATAGTAAATGCTGCCGCTGCTTGACATCCTATCTAACTAGGTGATTTAGCTAAAAAAAAAACAACAACATAAGTGTTACCACTCTAATATGTCTATGCAATATCTGCTGCGTGCAAGGTTTTTCGGCGCGCCGATTCCTCTATGTTCAATATTCTATGGCCAGTACTGAATTCCGCTCAAATTGATATGCGCCAATATTGACAGCGATCCTTAACCGTAACTTGACTGCCAGTTTAGGCAGTAGGCCGGCCGGCCCGGCCAGCTACCTTTGAAACATATTATGCTAAGCGTTGGATAGCCTTCACCAATCACAACGCCACTAGGGAATAGCCCTAAACAATCACAACACATTGTTCATGTTCCGGAGAGGCTGGGCCTGTTCTTCAAACCCGGAACTAATCAAGCCGTTTGTGCCAGGATGGGGGAGAAAGGTGTTAAATGTAATGTAATTTATGTGAAAAATAATGTGTTTTTCGAAGAACCTAGTATGAGAGCATGTTCTAGTATAGCCCCCAAAACAAAATCAAGACTTTTTAAGAGCATAATAGGACCCCTTTAAAGCAATTTTTCACAAAAATGAAAATAACAGTTAATAACAAATTAAATGATTAATTTCAAGAACTGAGTCAGCACGATGCAATGCAGCTTGCAAATGTGTTAAAGAAATAGTTCACCCAATGTATAGTTAAATTTTTTTAGTCTTGCTTACCTTCATGTCTTTCCAAACCTGTATGACTTTTCTTCTGTGGAACACAAAAGAAGATATTCTAACAAATGTCTCAGTCTTTTTTTTTCCATGCAGTAAGTCATCTGGGTTTGATGTTGGTTTGGACCCCTTTGACTTATTGTATGGACAAAAATAACTGTTCTTTGTTCTGTAGAAAGACAGACAGTCATACAGGTTTTGAATGAGATTAGGGTGAGTAAATGATGCCAGAATATTTACGTAGGTGCCCTTGTCGAAATACACATTGAAGCTCATGCCACTAGCATCTTATCTGCACTCACTGAAAATTGTCATTATCATCCTAACCCTCATGTGCTTGACTTAACTTTCTTTGTGTAATGCTAAAGATATTTTGAACAGCTATATTTTGTTGTTTTATGCTCGTGCACCAACAAAAAATACAATGGAAGACGCGGTGGGCAACTGAAATGTTGGTTATCAATAGTTAGGCAATCACCAATGATGTGTTCTTTTTGTTTTCTCTTTTTTTTTTTTTTTTTTTTTTTTTCACAGCGGCACAGAACCGGAACACAGAGTTTACGTGCAACGAACATGACACGGACAGTGCGTATAATGTAACAATTATCTATTTTGGCGAAAACTATCCTTTTAGCATATTAGTGGCCGAACAAGCCTATATAGCAAAAGTGCAGCCTTTTATAAATATATTGCCTGCATCAAAACTAATTATCCCTTCAATACATTTTAAGTATAGAATATATATTTGCGGAAGCTCGTAATATATTGATAAGCCAGTCTCTGCGTGGCACAGTGCTGCCTTTTTCTCTACTCCCTGGCTCTCGTCCCTAGCAACCTCTGTTTCATACATTATTTAGCCCATGTGTTGGACATCAATGTACTGAATGCGTCAGCCCCCCCCCCCGATGACTGCATGATGTGCAGTCTAGTGGTAGAGGAGCACTCTGGGAAAAGGAGCTACCTCACACCCTGATTCCTTATACACTCCCGTAGTCCTCCATCTGACTGCCCAATGCCATCCTCGACGCCTAATAAGACCCACGCTGACTTGGATATCCCTACTGCCCAGCCCATCTTGTATAATTATAACTCATGTCCTAAAATGCGGCTGGCCGCTGCATGTATGACGTGTGTGACTTCAAGCAAGCACCTCACCTGCACGAAACACACCGATTTATCCTTTACATTTTCTAAAGCATCAGCCAAGCGCCTGAGACTGGGGGTGAAGATCTGAGCTAAAATTGAAATAATATCTATCACCTGTAGATATGTGAAAAATGTCGTAGAGAACAGAGATGCAGCGTTCTGCGCTCCTTCTAGCCCTACTTCTTGATTGCGGCGCACAGCGTCAGTGCTGCGGCATATCTGTGTCACACGAATTGACCATTTCAGCCTCACCAGTATAGCATAGACATACGATACGGGTATCATCCTCATTATGGATCATCTCCTTACGGTTGATGGCTCACATTTCTAGCGGATGCTTATACAACCGGCAAGGTGGCCTGCTCGCAGTGGCTTAGGATTGCTGGACAGTTAAGACCATGAGTCTGCATCCTAGTAACAATTACTTACCACCCAGCCTGACAAAGAGTAGACTCTGAGGCGAGCAATGGAGGACATACTCTAATTCTCTTCTACTCTACTACTGCCCAGCCAGTTACACTTACAATTTGCTTAGATGACATCAGGATGCCCATCATTGATAGCATCATGCTCAAGTTGACTAATTAAAAGAAGTGTGTGTGCGATCGCTTGACTACAGCGACATGCTACGGAGAGAACAGAAAGCGTTATTTGGAGGCATCCTGATATGGGAGGAAGAGAGAAAGAAAACCAAAGGAATATTGGCAGGAAGAAGCTTTCAAGATTAAATGGCCGACAGAACAAAGAAGCCCCCTGACAAGTGACTCGAGACCAGAATTGAGGAGGAACCTACAAAGCGAGCAAAAAAAGGAATGTTAGGAACCAGTGAAAGGACTAAGGCAAATCCATCCAATGACCTTGGATGTAGAGGCTGCCTACATAGCGCAAATGCTAACCATCACAAAACCTATATAAGGTAGCATAATACTACATCCCCCACTGGCTGATTTCATGCTTTAAACAGCGATCATGTGTGTCACACAAAAGACGCCTTTACTAATATATATTTTAATTATATATATTTATGTAAATGGATGTGATAAACTAAGCCCACACTTTTTTTTTTAAAAAACTTTTTTTTCTTTTTTAGATATTTGATAAGTTATTTTAAAGTGACGTTAACTGTTTGTTGTATCACACTGTATCACTACAATCATTAAGGAAACCTGACAACTTAAGTCACAGTGCAATGAAATGTTATTCATATGTGCGGTACATTTGAATAAATCAGCTGATAGCATCTTGCTGAAAAAAATACGGAGCAGCGACTCTTGGATTCAATCCATGGTTTGATCTCATTAGGGAGGCGAGGGCCTTGGTTACGCTAGATGAGGTCTGTGCAGCGTGCCGTTTAATGAAAAGGCGGCGCTGGCGACGTTTAGGTTGTTGCCTATTGCCTGCTACATATAGCCGACCAGGATTCATAATATCTAGGAGCTCAAAAAATAAATGAATGGATGCAATGCTTAGGAGAGTCTGTATCAAATTGTAACAGTTTGCATTTGGAAAAAAATACAGTGAATTTTTTTTTTTTTTTTTAAGTGTCTAATGTGACCTAGACACTAGCGCACTATTGCATCAGTACGATGAGATGTTGATTAACACAACACACATAAAAATAAATGGTAATTGATGGCTCCGATAAATTCAACTAATATAGAGAAGTTTGCATGAATAAAACAAGATGCCCTTATTTTCACACTAAGCATAAAAGTGTGTTTATTGTTTTGAATAGGCCTTTTCAGTTTCATCATTTAGTCTTGTGTATCTTTTTGAATCTACAGAGAAAAGCCACTTGGAGATGCCGCTTGAGGAGAATGTCAATCAGATAGTTCCAGAAGAAGGCACGATGGAGGCCCGAACCATTGAGGATGCCATCGCAGTTCTCAGGTATCCTGTTCTCTGGAAAAAAACTTTATGGAGTGATAAGGAGACTCTGTTGTTCTACAAACATTAAAAAGATCTACATTTGTAAGAGTCACAGTTCTCAGATGGTTGTGCTCTTAAGTGCTCTTCTTCCAAAGTCTTTATCAAAAGGTTTTGTCAAAGGTGATAAAAAGTATGAAATATCTTATAGGGTACAACAAAAAGCCTAATAATTATCATTTTAGATGCTTTGAATTTTAAGGTGGAAAATAGGAATCACGACGCACCTAATGTGATTATTAAACTTCAAAAAGCCTATGATTTACTAAGTGGGTGATTTACGCCATTCAAATCAAAAGTTGCGTGTTGATGTTCTACAGGTTTCTAGCCCTGTGTCAGAGCTGTTGCACAATAAATGAATACCAGCATTTTTTTTTTTTTAACACAAGCGGATGTCTCGCGTAGTGATTCCTATATGATAATGATTGTGATGACCAACATTTTATATGTCAGAGTCCCCATTCATGTTCGAGGTTGATATGGAGGTAAGACGTGAATACTTTTTTGCTCCTACAACTTTTGAGTATTACAATGAGCAGCAACTGCAGAAGTATAAAGAGAAGACATTTCAAAATAAGGGTCCTAGTGTATGCATAGTGTTGTGCACATTTTTTTTTCTGGTTATTGATTGCACAATAAACTGCCATTTATTTACGTGTAAACTCTTGTGACTTCTCTCTGGGCCACCCCGTCACAAGAAGGAAAGGCTAAGAACATAATTTAACACACTCACTATATAGATTTGACTAGTATTGGCACAATCTGTTTATTATCTGCCTTTTTTTTAAAGCTAGATGTTGTTCAACATTTGGTTCATGCTTGTTTTTCAGCACTAAGGAAGACCTGGATCGACACCCTGAGCGGCGTATGAAAGCCGCCTACGCTGCGTTTGAAGAAGCAAACATGGCGCGCCTTAAAATGGAGAACCCCAATATGCGACTTTCCCAGCTAAAACAACAGCTCAAGAAGGAGTGGACAAAGTCTCCGGAAAACCCCCTCAACCAACGTGTGGCCACCTACAACTCCAAGTAAACCAACACAAGGGCACTTAAAGTCTGACCCTCGGCGCAGATCCTAACAAATACAAAAAGGCACCACGATTAAATTTGGACACAAAATTTACACATGAACAGCTGATCTATTCGCACCCTCACCTCATATGTGAACTCACAGACAAACTTGGATTATTTAACTAATTATTCAATAAATGTCTGATGATGTATGAACTTAATTTGCTTATCTGCTAGACAATGGCCTATGAGCTGATGGGAAGTTTCGAGGTTTGGTTTTTAGTGAACGCAGAGTGGATTCTCAACTAGCACACCTTTCCTCCACATAACATGTTTTACTGCTGTGTTGAGTTCATTTATTAATGTCTTCATCTAATATGCGGAACATGACCTGAAGTGTGGTTAACCTGAGGCAAGTTTTAATTTTTTTATTTAGTGTCTGTGTGATAATCATTAGGGTTCACCTTCTGGTTTGATATTTATGGAGAAGAGAAAGGTGATCTGATAATTGCTCTAAATTAAGATGCTATGGATAGAGATTTGTGTGCTTGATTGATCTTACATGGCTCTTTGTTTTGAAAATGCACTTTGGACCTGGTATGGAACCGTGTCTCCACATCCCAAAGGCGAGTGGACTAATAGCTGTTGGATTGCCATACACACGTGTCAAGAAGTGCGAACACATTCTGGTCTGTGCTTCGCATCTGTGGAGGAGTACAAGCACTCTCAGTGGCTCTTGGAAAAAAATAAAAAGGAAGAAACAGCTATTATTACATTTGCTGATGTTTTCCTTTAAAAGAAATGGCCTTGTATGATGCAAAACAGTTGTAGCTGCAGTTTACTTTCTTTTTTTGGTCTCTTATTTAATTTATTTTTCAGGAAGAAGTTGGTGTCTGTTTTGACTAACCCAAGTTTGTTTCTCTTTTGCAAATATTGTATTGTTGACTGCATTTGTCAAGTTGAGCTCATCTCTCGATACCCAAGTTATTGTAAGAAGAAAAAAAAAAGATAAAACAAATATTTTTCCTCTGAGCTGAGGAACAGAGAACCACAAACCAACATATGGTCCAAAACTAGCTAATAAGTCACACCAAATGATGGATGGATCGCAGTTTAATTTAGGCTAACTTTACAACTGTTACTTGCAACCTTTGCTATATATAAACATTTTACATAGTACATTTACTTTAAATATTAAAATATATTTAATACATTAATTTTTATATTTCGATTTGATCTTTAATTTGTCTAACATATTTTACATTTTAATTTTATGGTATTTAATTGTTTTTAATAGTTTGACCCCTAAAATGGACTTTTTAGAGTTGCAGGTCTTATTTCGCACAAAATTCATGAAAACTGCTAACCCATGATGACATTTTCCCTCGTTCAACCACATTAAAAAGGTCCTTGCAGCTTATGTGATAGATTTGCTTTTAATAACGTCTCTGCAGGTACACAAGCGATGAACATAAATGGTCACTGACCCCTGTGGGATGTTCCGGAAGGGAAGGAAATTAGCCTGCAGGCTGGATAATTCCCAGTGGCCACCTTTATCCTCGGCAGGAACGCTCTTTAGCACTTAAGGTAATTTATGGCCATAATGTGTCATCAAGCAGCGTCAAAGTAAAAGAACTGTAGGTCATCATGAGATCATGCTATAACCTCTCCCAGTTACTTACCTTCTATTGAAACACTTCTCCCACACAGAATGATTTAATGAATGTGTCCTTTTCATAACTCTGACATAACTGTCTGTAAAACAATAATAATGGCAATATTTGAAGACAATTGTGAAACAATAGTAGTTTAATCAACTTTAATATCTCTGAGCCAAGGGGGTTTTAAAGCAAAGATATTACTCGCATAAGAATGCTGTTTTATTTTTAACCCTATTTGCACATTATTAGTTGTGACCCACTGAGAGTGTTAATTAAAAAACATCCCCTCCCTGCACTCAAGGGCAGTGACTATATTTGGCTAATCTTTATTAGCAGCACTGGTTCATCGTGATCATTTTATCAAGATCGCTTTAGAGACCGGGCTTCTTAAGTGCAGAATTCTTTGCTGAATGAGTGGTCTACGCACAAGATCAAACTGAATAAAATAACTGATACTCCACACAGCATGATGAATCTAAGAGAGAGAGACCCTGCTGTCTTAGAGAGCATCAGGCCTAAAATAGCACATAGTTCCCTTATCTGCAGAGTCTCCAAGCATCAGAGATTGATGATGATCCGCATTTGTCTACCACAAAATGCAAAGTCTGCCATTATTCATTCTAGATCGAGGTAGTCAATGAACAAGTCTGTGGCATTGAAAATGTTACCTGCCTTTGCAGCACAAAATGCTGAAGAACATGATCAGGTTTTGTTTAAGTGATATTTAATTCTACTCATTAACACCAAAACTAGGAAATTAATTTACATATTTTAATTTAACTTTTAAACTTTTAAGTTTTGAAACATTTGTAATGATTTTTTAATTTAAAAATAAAGCAATAATAATTTGCTTCGAAAAATACATTAAAATGCTTAGCAGTTTGTTTATTTGTTTGTTTTAATTTTTTAAAAATAAAAAATTAATTAGTGGAATTTAAGTTTTTGCCACAATTTGTGCCATAACCCTCTAACATTGTTAAATTATTTAATGATAAACATTAACCAAAACTAATAAAAAAAATATTATAACAATTATTAGTTTAGAAAAATGCTGAACATTTTTATTTTAAAAAAGACAAATGCAAAACAAGCATTTTAATTGTAATTTTTTATTTAGTAGACTTTTGGGCCCCACTCACAAAGTTTTTTTTCCGGCTTTTGTACATTTCTAATTATTTAGTGACCAAGCATTTACTAAAATTACACAGCCACTGATTTATTTTGAAAATACATCTAGAAATAATAATGAAGATGTGAAACAAATATATATATCTATAATATAATATTAAACAAAAAAACAACACAAAAAACCCAAAATATTCCAAAATGTGTGTGCCGAGAGGCAGAGGAGACAATTTTTAAAAAAAATAAAAAAAAAATTTGGAAGTTTTTTTATTAATTTTTTTTAATTTCTTTCTTATAAATAAAATTAAATTTAAATTAAAAAAAATTAAACCAAAAAAGAAAAAGAAAAAAAAAAAAAAAAAAGACAAAAAAAAAAAAAAAAACAAAGAAAAAACATAAAAAAAAAAAACAAGAAAGAATTACATTTTTTAGAAAAATTAGTAAATAAAATGAAAAGTAAAAAAAAAAAAAATATACAAATAAAAAAATTAAATAATAAAAAAGTGTTTTCCTGATTGATATCTATATATATATAATAATATATTATGGCCTGCGCACTATATCGAATTATGCGAAATATCGCAAATGTTACTGCGCAATAGGCATTCGCTTACAAGCTGGCAGAAGGTTGGGGGCATGAACAAAATGACAAAGAGAAAATCACTAACTACTCTTACACCTGCAGCATAACTTTTGTAGCTTAATAAGATCAGTGCATATTGATTCCAAGAGTAAACTACTAAGGCATTTTTTTATTTCACTTTATTAGTGTCAGTCCTAACTCATGTAAAATGATTACACTAATGTTAAAATGACAGTTTTATGTAATGCTCGAGTAAAAAACATACCGTTCACTTTTAGAAGTTGCTGTAGGGGTGTTTTCTTATTAGAATCAGAATCAGAATGAGCTTATTCACCACTTAAGTGTGCGCAAAAACAAAAGAAATTTGTTGTGGTTTTACAGGAACTCATACATACATACATACATACAAATAACCATATACATATATATGACACAAGATAGTTATAAAAGTTCACAGAACTGACTCAGCAACAGCTGAGTAAAACTGCTTCATCTGAGCATGTGGCATTTTAAGCATTATTCGATCGCATTTGGAATATCGCATTTTATGAGTTCTCGCATCTTCGCATTTTTTCCTTGCAATATCGCCAGCCTCTAGATAGATAGATAGATAGATAGTAGATGGTAAAATAATTGGGCATGGTGGCCTTTTTTTAGTACACTTTTAGGCCCCACTGTATTTTTCCACATTTTGTCCTTCTAGCATTGCTAAATTATTTAGTGACAAACATTAACCAAAAATGACAATTAATTTTTTACAATTAAGAATAAAATTAGAAAAAAAAATAAAAATAGAAAATTGCAAACCAGAAGCATTTTAATCAGTTGCCCTTTTTTAGAAGACTTTTGGGCTCCTAAAATATTTTCCCACATTTTATACTGTGTCCCTCTAGCATTGCTAAATTCTTTAATGACACACATTAACCAAATATAACCCTCTGTCGATCTAAAATCAACCCTCTTCACTGCAGTCTTAAACTGAAGCTTAATACACACACTTCAACGCTCTGAACCCTGCTGGTTGTGTACATGTACATCTCACGTATCCATGTTTCAGTCCAACACTTGGTGTGATGTGTGTTGCTCTTTTATCTGAGCTGTCTCTGTGGCGGGAAAGATAAGAGGGTTTGGGAAGGCCTTTGAACTGCTGAGCATCAATCGCAGATTTCTCTCCCCTCTATTTCCTCATCAGCAGACCTCAATGTATTCGACTACCTCAGCCAACCCGAGCAGTGGACGCAATAATGATACCCGACACTTAAAGCAGAAAGTGTTGTGGTGTGTGCAACATATAGTGTTTTGCTCTCCCTCTGTCTCTCTGTGCTGCTTGTTTCTTTGTCTCCTTATCCATTTGCATGCCAACCCTTATCAAGCTGGGCTGTCCTTTCTTCAGCCTGCATCCTAATTATGCGTCTCAAAGAGAGACCGGCCGGCCCCCTACATCTGACAAGCGTCTGAGGAAAAAGCTGCATGTCTGATGACTAAATCCTGTTTTCTCGGAAAAGCGCCCATCACTCAAACCTCACGTATGTTAGGGGAGCCAAGTCTAACATGCTCGCCGAAGGAAACAAGGACGCTGCGTGAACAACAAACGTAAGGCTGACGCTCGTTTACACATCCACTGTTCTAGTATATCTACGCTAGATGGTCCAGTTTTATGGGGTTTAAAAGCTTGTATGCAAGTGGAACGCCCTTTCGGACAGGTACATCAAGGCGCAAACACAGGTCTAATCACCAGGAGTTCATTCCTGAGATAAATGCTAGAAAAAAATAGTCAGTCCGTGTTATCTATTTTTACACATATTTTAGGCATTATGTCTTAAGATTTTACTCCTATTTCAGTTTTAACTAACTGTTTGCTCAAAGCAGATTATCATACTGTATTTTCGGACAGCCGTGTTTGATTATGCATGACGCATGGGAAAATATCCTTTGTTTTTATGACACACAAGCCATTCACTCTTTTATTTTGTTTTAATATCCATTTTGATCTGTTTTATGGCATAGAGGGAGATATTTAATCACAAGTTACCTCAAAATTGTGTTTATAAAGGGCCAAAGTGTTATCAAGGGTGTTACGGTCTGTTTGTTTTATATTGTAAATGGCTAAGGTGTCATCCCACAAATTAGCGTGAAATCTCTTTCCCGCTGCCCAAACCCCCCGTCAAGGGTAAAGTAATGAACACTCATCTGCTTGTGACAGGGCCTCTCCATCTTTCTCTAGCCGTTATAGACAGGAACATGCGTTTCTTCATACAAAAGAGCATCTGCAATGACAGCACCATTAGTGCAAATGGAAAATCAACACAGGAACAACCGTTTCGCAATGTTTTCCTGAGCCGTTCAGAAATATATGAATCAGTCTCATACCGCTGATCTTGAGGCAGTGTTGCTTTTCTTCAGGCCTGGATTTTTTCTAAGAAAATGATCCAAGATCAGCAGAAAGGCAATTAAAGGTAAAAATCTATATTTAGAGTGTGTGTAACCTCCTCGTAGCTGTGGGCAAGAAGTTCGAATGCAGTTTAATGAACAGGTGGAACGGTAGGAGGAGATATATAAATAATGCACACTGAGAGGCCTTTATATAAGAGCTGTCAGCTTGATTGCTAAAAAGAATTACTTATGTTCACTCTCTTGTACAGGTTAATATAGAAAACAGATGGCCCTTCTGTTGTAAAAGTGATACCAGGATATTAAATACCTGATAGCCCATAAAATTGCTCTGTTTGTATGGTGTGCCGTTTCCAGGCCCTGAGTGGTTTTACAAATTACAATCTGGTCCCTCCAAGGAGGTCTGATTCTGATGTCAGACTAAAGAAATGCGTTGAGATTGTTTCATTTCATTTAACAAAAAATGATTGTAGACAGTTGTACAGATTCTGTCTGCTGAAAATGACATGTACTACTTAGTTAACACCTTACAATCAGGTTCAGTTTGTTTACATTAGTTAATGCATTAAGTATCATCAACTAACAATAAACAACATTTTTACAGCATTTATTAATCTTGATTTAGTACAAACTATAATTACTATGATGCAGTAACTTTTATAACTAGTGTATAAATCGTATGCAGTGATGGATGCAGAAGAACTGAACCAAGAAAGTAATGACTGTCTAAAAAGTATTTCAGAAACATTTTCACAAAAGGTAAAACAGCTTCGGCAGCATTGAATGGCAATATGAATTCAACGTTAATTTCAACATTTACAAATACATTTTTAAAATCAGAAGTGTATCTGTTAACATTAGTTAATGCACTGTGCACTGTTAATGTGAACTAACAATGAAGAATTGTATTTTTAATTAATTGACATTAATAAATGCTGTAAAAAAAATGTATATTGCTCATTACTAGTTCAGGTTAACTAATATTAATGAACATGCCCTTATTGTAAAGTGTTAACAGTATTTTTATTGTCAGTTTATGTTCCATATTAACAGATTAAACCTTAAGTGTTATTTATTTATCATTTGAATATGAGTAGATGTAAAATGTGTTTAATGGTCAAACAAATTTCCTATTCACTTCAACAAATACTCTTCTGGTGTTCATTCTGAAATGTTCAGCCTGTAACCTCACAAAACAACTGACTCTAGCATTGACAACTGAAAATAGTTTTTTGTTTTGTTTTTAAACGCTTCCAAATGCCACACTGGGGTCATTTCAGCCGGCAATCCCACACACATACATTTCTGAACATGGATTGGGAAAGGGGAATTAATAATTCATGTGGTTGTAAGCAACATTGCCTCCAAAACCAGCAAGCAAATGATACTTCATTCTGACCAGGAACCCATACAGGTCTCCAGGACTAATTACTTAATGAAAAAGATCAAATTACCGGCTTTCTTCATCTGTGCCCCAGATCCACTCTGAAGTTCAACTCCAAACTTTGGCATCACCCTCTCTGACATCAGCACTCAATCCTGTGAAAACCGACACTACTATCCTGCAATCTAAACAACTTTACTCTTGGGTTTCAAGGCTTTTCAAATATTGGTTTAGGTGCATGTGCTGACAGAAGGAATACAACTGAATACTAGCATAGCTTATTGTTTGAGAACACAAAGGCAGATTTCATTTAAACTGATGTCCATTTATTCTCTGATCTTTTTGCAGGTCACTTGGAGATGCATGATAAACCTGGCCATCAACTCACAGAAAATGATAACAAATTGTTTTTTTTAAACAGCTTGCAGAATTATTAGGCCTATTATTATTATTGTAAATATGTTTTCAGCATTATATAGTACGATTTTTAGTCCCATCTTTTTAACTGATTACAATTGGTCATTTCTACACACAATCTTACGTTATTAAAATGGCCAAACCTTAGTTGCCGATGCAAAACAACTTAAATGTCACTTACTGCGTGGACAATTCACCTTGACCAGCCATGAGTGCAATGCTGCCAGATCAGGACTGTGATTTCAGTATCTCTCGAATTCCTGAGTCACCTTTACGGAGGACCAAACCGGCAGGATTTGTGTTAGCAACCTAGATCCTTCACCATTAAGCCATTACCACCTCCTAAGAAAATCTAGACGAATTGGAAAAAGTATTCGATTTTGACGTAATCGGTCTAGGTTCCTCTTGCGCACACGAACTGTAATCTGGCGATATTTAGCTCAATGTCAATAACCTAATATTATTTTTAAACAAACACTAATGTTTTCAGTGATATTTAAATCTTAAAAACAACAACTTCCTCGCCTTACGCACACATCGCGCCCCAATTCGAACCGCAATGAAGCGCTCGAGCAGCTGCTGTTGCTATGGTTACACTCTCAGCGAACACAACTTTTATTTGTTGCGTGTTGTCGGTAAAAAAAACCTGCAGTTATGTGATAAGTACTTCTGAACCACGACAGCCCCTGGGTCGAGTTCTCTTTCGGAGGTTCGAGCCTTTCTATCGGGGAGCTCTGCTTTCCACCACCCCCCCGCCTCATCCGCAAACCGTGCGTACCTGTGCCTTTCTAATTTACCGCCATTCATTCTGTTAAACCTTTTGCTACTTGCGTCAGCAAGGCCGCGGCTCCCTCTACCAGAGGGACGCGCTCAGGCTGGTTCTTTGCTTAAATGCCCTATCCATTGAAAACGGACGTCTTGACTCCACCGCGTAGGGCGCGCGCAGCGTGCGAACCTGGGTGCGTCATCAACTGCCACCGCAAAGCGGGAAGCACTCCCCCATCCGCGCAGTGAGGCGGGAATTCAGCATCGCCCTCCCTATCGCGAGCCGTCCCCTCAGCCACCACCCCCCAACACAACCACGCCAGAGCACAGGGGTGGTCCCGTTCAGTACCCTTCCACCCGCCACTCCCCTAAACTTGTCCACACCCCTTGCCAAAACAGAGCCAAGAGAATCTTCCCAGCACTTTCAGTCAGGAAGCACCAGTCAAAAGCCAAGGGAGCAACCCAAGTCTCGCAGACTGTTCCAAACCCTCCCCAAGTCGGGAGCAGAGTGTTGGAGGGGCTGCCAAAACTGCGAATTGCCAACAAGATCATTGTTCGTGCATCCCTCCAGCGGTGACACTTGCGCAACGAGCATCAACCGCCTTTGTATGCGCATCACATCCCTCTCCCGGCCCACTACAGGGTCAATGTCAGCATCGGCTGCTGAGCGAGCGCCTGCCACAACGGGCGCGGACGGACACACAAGACGGAGAAACCAGCAGTCCGCGTGCGGCGGTCAGCACCGTGACTACGACACGCCTGAATCAGCCCGCAGGCGCCCTAGCTCTCACGCCCCTTCCCCGCTGCGTCTACGCCTGCTGATGCCAGGAGCCTGACCTCCGTTTCGCGCCGCGAGTAAACACGCAGCCCGCTGTCATCTGACACACGCCCCCCCCGCCTGTGGCTTCGAGAGAATAAACCGACATCGAACGCTATAACGGTAAGCCTGCATACCTGACTCGTTCGTTCTGCCCATCGAAATACGCATCGTTTTGCATTTCACTCTGAAGTTTTATGCTCCCAACAGCTCGGATACGTTTCATCAATGCATCCCGATTACGCAGTGCAGCGTCAATGTACCGGCTCCTCCCCGCTCTGAACATCGCTCTGCTTTTCTAAACCAACCCCTTCGTCCGTGTAGACTGCACAGCGCCTTCGTATTTTCGCTATTGGTCTCGTCTTAACTCGCGCATGCCAAAGAAAGAACAGGCGGGGCGCCCGCAACAGGCTGTCCATGACTCCCCATGATGGTCGTTTTCAGTACGCAAGACCATTATGAAAAATTCACCATCTCCTACACTCATCACTCCATCGTATGTAGTTCTACACCCCTGTATTCTCACCTCATTATGTGACTAACAGCTAAGCATTATTCGCTAATCGGCAATTCTGTCTGTCTATCTAGCGTCCTCTCTGCAGAGCCTCTCGTGCCTGAAAGGACCGGGGCTGAAAAGCAAGGCAGAAAGCAAACTCATGTCACTTCATTTCCTTGTGGGAGAGGCCTACACCCTGTTTCTGCTAGCTGTTCCATTTTCTGCATTCCCAATGTCCAGCCAAGGGAAAGCCCCCTGAGTGGCCACGTATCTTCAGGCCTTCGTACCTATTCACTGATGGGTTCAGCCACCACTGCTATAACTGGCTGACATTTAATCATTCTTCAGTTCACCATCCGCACCAGCAGATGAGGTAAAACCCATCAGATGATCTCCCTTCCATGAAATTCATCCATAAGGCTGTCTGTTGTTTGCTGTTCACAGTGCCTGTTCTCTTCTCCGCTGAGCGGGTTCTTGTGTTTGAACTTCCATTGTGGCTTGCTTTTAAAAAAAAGTGGTTGTTCTACCCTATGGCCCCAATTGAGATTAATTTATTTAATTCATTGTTTGGGGGCGGCGGTAGCGGGGCGAGGATGCATGGGGGGGGGGGGGGGGGGGGGGATTGGCACAGCATTGGTAGCAGTAAACTAACCCTGAGCTTCAAAACACAATTAGCTTTTTGTACAAATCTGTCTTTTAGAAAACACACCTTTATGCAGAATTCTCAATTCGTCTAGTGGGTGGGGGGGGGGGGGGGGGGGGTATAATTCTGTAAATATTTATGTGCAGAAGTTTACAGTTAGGCTTCTTCTTGATTGTGCATGAGAGGGAGTGAAAGCACTGGGATGTGCCGTGGATGTTGAGGGAATGACTGGTTCAGTATGAGCGAGCAGGCAGAGGGGAGAATCTCCGGGTGTTGTTGCTCTGCAGCTGTTGTTCTGCTGCTTAATCAAGGGTAATTTGTGGAGAGTATAATTGGCTGAGCTCTCTTGTCTCCATGTGTATTCGAACTGAAACAGGCCGAGGGCTCTGCAATACCTATATGATATGTGTGTTTGTATTTACTGGAAGTCAGACTATGTCAAACCCTACACTGTAAAAAAAAATCCGTAAAAATTTACGGTAAAAAAACAGCAGCTGTGGTTACCGGAATTTTACCGTAAAAAAATACGGTAGCAATGTTTTAGGTTTTACTGTTTTAACTTAAATTTAGTTAAATACCGTATTTTCATTAACTGATAAAATTTTAATATACCAACCTATTGAAGCACCGACATCTGTTTTGTACCTTTGTAATACACAGATAACCACCAAAAGCAGGAGGTGATGATGAACCAAAGCCCATCACAAGCAGCTTCTAAATAATAACATATATAGAAGGTGCACAGCGTGTCATTCACACAAACACCAAACACCATCATGGTAACACATGGAACTGAAATAATGCAATAAACATTAAGTTAACAACATTAGGTGTAACACACAAAACTAATATACAAAACTGATAGTACACGTAGGGAATTCTGGAATAGTCAATTTCACGTTCACAATGGTCACTGTATATGAATCTCGTGCCTATTTTCAACTTCCAAAACGTGTATCTAATACCGTATAAGTTAATGTCCAATACATGTAATTGTCCAATACAGTTTTTTCCTACCGTAGATAGTAGGTGGAATTGACGTTAACCATTTTACAGGTTTTCACTGTAGCCTCTTTATCAGTCTTTTACCGTTAAAATTCACCGTGTAATTTTTACGTCGTAATATGGCTGGGATCTTTATATCGATTATTTAAAGGAGTAGTTCATCCAAAAATGAAAATGTTCTGAAAATTCACTCACCCTCAGTTTATCCAAGATGTAGATGAGTTTGTTTTCCGATGAAGAAACATAGTTGGAGAAATGTAGCTTTTCATCACTTGCTCACCAATGGATCATCAGCAGTGAATGGGTGCCGTCATCAGAATAAGAGTCCAAACCACTGATAAAAACATCACAATAATCCAAAAAT
>JADLZN010006310.1:0-42857 GCA_018155175.1 Sinocyclocheilus anophthalmus
CCTGTGCAAATTAATAAGCTCCAGGCCTAGCTCTAACAAATGAGGGAGGTAAAGACCACAGGAGGGAGGGGAAAGAACATAAGGCAAGCGAATGAGAGGAATTAAAGCACATCATCTCCACTAAATCTAACTTTGCTAGCCAATAAAGTGGTTGGAATAAATCACTTCTGGCTTGTACAGAAGGTGAAACAAATACGTTTCTAATAGTAACAAATGTAATTGAGGGTTGAATGTTACCGATTAGCCTTTCAAAAGTGCATGGATGCGATTTACAGTGGAAATAGAAGGTGTGATGTGTCGCCAGACTGTTTTACTGTGGTCAGTTTTGTTCCCATCACTTCTAGAATCAGAAAGAGCTAGTGACGTACAGCTGTGATTCTGGCCCGGATAAATGAGACACCAGACAACCTCATTATCAAAGCCAAAACATTACCGCTAGACCAACAAGTCATATTTAACATGCAGTTGCTGATTCAAGCATTTACCCACTGACCTTTAAAACCCCAGGCCTGACAGCAGCTGATACATGAAGGAATACAGTTTTAAAAGGAAAGATCTTACCAGTTCATCTGAGCACTTGAATTAGTCAGCAAAAATGATTGCGCCTTCAAATCATTGTATAATCAGAGCTGGGGTTTATGTCGAGAAAAAGCTCTCTGCTGTTGAAACCGTACAGCTGAAAAATGATTTCTGGACATTTTTAATGGTAATGTGACCGTTTACAGCTAAATGTTGACTGTTTGTTTTATTTCTATTATAGATGTAATCTTCAGATCAATAATAAATACATATTACACATAATATTTACAGAGACTATTTATCCAAAAAGTAAAAGTGACATCACAATTAAGATTTTTAGTTAATTGTTTATGAAAAGAGCAACATTATTTTTATTATAAAAATAATATTAATATATTATATATTTTAAAATATTATTATATTTCGATATATTTCATACTTTTTAAAAATTTGTTTCCATAATTTCTTCACAGCTTCTTTTCACTGTGACTTTTTAAGATCCAATTCTTGCATTAACAAACCATTTCCCTACAACTTTTGCCTCAATAAACTGCTAATTTGCTACTTATTAATAGTTAGTTAGGTGGTTGTTAAGTTTAGGTATTGGTAGGATTAGGGATGCAGAATATGGTCATGCATATGTGCTTTATAAGTACTAATAAACAGCCGATATGTTAATAATAGGCATGCTAATAAGCATCTAGTTAATAGAATTGGTCCCTATTCTAAAGTGTTACCAATGTTTTATTAAGGGATTATTTTGTTTGTTTTCAAAATTGTGATTTGCTCAAAAGTTTCTTTGCAAAAATCTAAGAACATTCATTTAAAAATTACACATGCACACGCACACACACACACACGTAATAATCATTAATTATCATTGTCATTTAATTATATATTTCTTAAAGTAAGGCATTCCATCATGACTAGACAACTAGTCATGATGAAATGCCTTGCTGGACTACCATGGTCTCCAAAAAAAAATACAATTTACATTTACCAATATCTTACTTGCATCTTATATCTGTATTGAATGATATAAAGTCAAACATTCAGGTTACTTGCACTGCCAATAATGTGCTTCTGGCTTACGCTATTAAAAGTTTCACCTATCGTTTTTCACTGTTTTCCCCAGGTGCTGAAACTAAACACACTGTGTGGAAGCGTCTGTGACTGCACAAAGCATATGAATATTTAATGAGGCCAGCATTGTTCAGTTTATGATTGAATGTCTGTTGCTAAACAACTCAGCATAAAATCCGAGCACTGCGTTGTTTCACACTGTATGAGAAGTGTGAACGTCTTTTAATGTTCAGCTTCAACTGTCAAAACATTCATTGGAATGTTTTTTTTCTATTCCACCATTAATGCAGAGCAATCAACCATGAAGATGTTAAATAAATAATAGCTGAAGACATCGTGATCAAGGACCTCAGAATCAGTTCAGTGTTTCAGAAAAAAACAAACTCTTGTTTGCCCTCAGCTGCCAACAGGCCTTTGTTTGAATCAGTCCCATCGGCACTATGTTTGTATCCAGCAGTTACTTGGAAGACGTCCAGCGTTGTAAAAATGCCCTCACTGAAGGACTATTGAGGAAGGTTAATGAACTTTTCACAATTATATTACACAATCCAATTGTTCTCTAATGACTCATTTTCAAAGAGCGATGAGTGAAATGTGTGTTTTGCTCCATGCAGACGTGAGAAGCTGTTTTCTGCTTTACTGTGATTTCACGGTGCTCAGGCATGTTTGCTCTTGTAGTGTTGGCACATTTAACCTCGTTTTCCAGGAAGTCCTGACCCTGAAAGCACCTGGTCAGCTCTGCTCCCAACAGACTCAAGGTCCACACATGACAGATGTGAAAGTGGCAGAGGCATGCAGTCTCACCATATGGTGTCTAGATAACCCCTTGTGCAAATGTTTCACACACGTCACTTTTTTGCAGTCCCTGGTGTCAGTTCTATTTCCCACAACTCTCCATATAAACAAACACACTTAACGCTTTACTACAGTATAGCCGTATAAATGAATCATGAGTGCCTTTGGGGAATGACAAAGAAAAACACAGTAATCATACTATTACATACAAGTGCTGTGGTGTTATCACAACACTGTGATTGAATTAGATGGTAATACCATGGTAAAACATGGGAATTATGAGTAAGAACTACTTCCAGTTTTGAAAATAAAGTAAGGGAACTAGATGATTTGCATGAAAGGCGGTTCGATTAATGGGAGAAATGAGAGCGAAATACAATCAAAAAAAATAATGACACTAGTATTTCACAACTCACTCTCAAACATTTGATCAAGTTTTACTCACTGAATCATCCTGATTGCATTTATATATTAGTGTTTTTGTTCAGTATAACATTTATACCATTTACTGTCACTTTTGATAGATTTAATGCAACCTTGGTACATACATACATACATACATATATTTTTTGATTGCTTTCTAGACAGTGATAGTATTAGGTAATACCAAAGTAAGACGTTGTAATTATGAATACGAAACAGTTCCAGGTTTTAAACAAGTAATGGGATCAATTTATTTATTTATTTTAACATTTGGTTCTGTTATTGGTTGGGAATGTGATGAGAGAGAAATATAATACAAAAATAATACAAAATAATAACACTGTTATATATCATGAACCAGTCTTAACTGCTCATAGAACTCTAACTCACTGAATCATCTATGCATTTATTTATTTAGTTAGTTAGTTAGTTTTTCTTTTTGTTCAGTATTAAGTTTATGCCAATACTACAGGACCAAGACGTTTTTGTAAGAAATGTAAATGTTTGTACTGTTACTTTTGATCAGTTTAAAGTGGTCATATGATGCGATTTCAATTTTTCCTTTCTCTTTGGAGTGTTACAAGCTCTTGGTGCATAAAGAAGATCTGTAAAGTTGCAAAGAATAAAGTCTCAAATCCAAGAGATATTCTTTATAAAAGTTAAGATTCAGCCACACCTACCTAAAACGGCTTCTTCTAACACGCCCCCACATGTCTACCTCACTATGTGGGAAGATTTGCATAACACTGCCCAAATTTTCACGCAAAGAAAGAAGGCATAACTTTCAGTCTTGCTGTAGTTTTGTTGACGCTGCAGCCATGTCGTGAAGACGCTGTGTGCTTCGTTGTGAAAGCAAAACTACTTTGTTTGGTCTTCCAAAAGAGGACGATATCTGCTTCGTCATGCCTGGAGCTGATCCGTGCTGGTCGCTGAGGAAATACATCAACTTTCACCGTGGACAAAGCGGAATCCAGCCCGGGGTTCGTCACATGTGCTTGCCGCTCATTCATCGCATCCGCCGGGCACGCCGTTCTCGACCCCGCCGCCTCACTCCGCTAATCCGGTACTGGTACTTTCCTCTCACACGCTGCCCGGCCTCGCGCAACGCTACCGGGGTTTTTCCTCCCTCACGCTATGCAGCTGTTTCTACTTTGTTTGGTCTTCCAAAAGAGAACACGACACCAAATCAGTGGTTAGTTGTATTTACAACACTGTTTCCAGAACAGTTTAACCCAAATATCCAGATGTGTGCAGATGTGGAGGACTGTTTACTGATCCAGGGAGAGTAACGTTAGACTACAATGCCGGCTTTTCTGACTCAAAGACTGTAAGTACGTTTTTCATATTTAACGGATTTGCCACTGATGATTCAAACGCGAGTTTTGGCAGTGTAGAGTAGCACTTTGTTGTTTGTCCTTTCTCTGATCACAAATGCAGACAGAGTTTTTATGTTTACGCGGCGCGATGCAACGCAACGCGTAAAAAGACAGTATAAGTCATTATAATCAGTAATTATGTCCCCACTGGATGCAACAAATGCCTCGTTTATAATGGGTTTTAATGTTTTTGTCTCTTCGCTCTGGCCGGACACGGCATCAACAGTATGTGAGGGGCGTACCATTTCCGTCTCACGCTTGAGGTATTCGGCCAATAACAAAGCATTGGATAGCTGGCCAATCACAGCACACCTCGCTTTTTCAGACCGATGAGCTTTGTAAAAATCGACACGATTCAGAAAGGCGGGGCATAGAGGAGAAAAAATAATGTACATTATGTGGAAAATAATGTTTTTTTTAAAACCTTAAACACATTTCATTACACCAAACACACAAAATAATTTTCTTTTTAGCAAAACATCCACAAGGACCCCTTTAAATGTATCATTGCTTGAATAAAATAAACAGTTTTCAATTCACAAACAAACACCAAACAAACACATACAAACAAACACTTAATAAATAAATAAAATCTCAAACTTTTAAACATAATTAATAAATAAATGGATTCTAATTATAGTCACATGACTGTAATGCAGTTTTGGTTATGAAATACAAAAACATAATTAACACAAAAGTTATAATTTGCTTTCTGCACCCTACATGCGTCACTATAAACAGTGATAGTATTAGATGTTAACAATGTGTTGAGAGATACATGTGATTAAAAGTAATACAAAATATTAACACTGGATTGCATGCAAGAAAAAAAAAATCATCCAACATAGCCAGTGCAATGCAATTTACAAACAAACATCTCCAAGGAGCCAGCTGTTTTCAACTGGAAATCATTCCCAAATAGGTCTCAAACATTCAGTCGACTCTTACTCAATATAACAGCATTTGTTCAGTAATTTTGTTCAGTATGAAGTTTATGCCAATACCAAAGGACCAATTAAGGGGGAAAAGGTGCTTCCTTCCCTAAAAGCAATAAAAGAATAGTTCATTGAATCATAAAATGAAGTGTTTAATCTAGTGCCACTACTTCAACCACACAAAACCTGCAAAAGTTATTCAATAAACCAATCTTTCTCTCAGCATTCACCTCATTGGTAGCACTTTATTTTTGACATGTAGACACCGTCATTAGAGTATTAGTAGACTGTCTGCTTAATATCTGCTAACACTTTATTTTGATGGACCCCAACAGACATTTTACTGACTATAAGTCATTTTGCAACTACTAATCCTTATCCTAACAGTATGAAAGCTAGTTGACATGTAGCTGCAATTTAAAGAGAGTTTGTTGACATTTAGTTGCAATGTCTAAGGTGGACTATGGAAATAAAGTGTAAAGTGTAGTTTCTCTCACACATACAGTAATTAACAGTTGAGTGTATATAGACGTGTCCTGCCATTCGTGTTTTCTTTCCGGCACAAACAGATCCCCTGAAATCCTCGGTCTGGAAGGTGATTCAGACGGCGACACTCTGGGCTTTTCTCTCTGAGAACCTCTTTCTTTCACAGCCTCACAATAGCTCTTCTGCTACCTTCCGCTTTTATTTGAAGGGTCTCTCTCTACCTTGACCTCTGAGCGTTTCCTCCTGCTACAGCTAATTAGCTAAAGCAGTATGTTTCGCTTGCATTCCAATTACGCACTGGAACGTCAACCTAAGTTCCCGCTCTTATCCTAATTATCTGTTACTAATTTACATTTTGGCTGCAGCTCTGCTCGGGAATGATGTTAATGTAAGTGTTCCTGTCAGTCGGAGAGTAATCTGATTTAGAGCGTGTCTACGGTCTAATTAAATATGCTGTTTATGCACAGTATGCAACTTTCGGCCGAAGCCCCATCTGCGTTTCATCACTTTGAGAGCTCAAGGGAGCAAGGGAGAGAGAAAGAGAGCGAGAAATTAAATGATTTTAAGGACTTTAAGAGGAGAGGAGCTGTGTAACCTTTAAATGAGGTCTTAATACTCAGCATTAATGCTCTTCGGAAAGACAATAATTGTAATATTTCTGGAAGAAAACAAACCTCAAAGATGGAAAAAAACTAAAAAATAATGACTCAAATGTGGTGCTGTATCATATACTATACTCCAATGCAAAAAAAAAAAAAAACTTAATTAATAATAATAAAATAATATATTAAAAAAATCAGTAAAAAAAATAAAATAAATACTGTATCATGTAAAACATGTTCATTTAAAGAATCAGAGTCACATTGCCTTTCGGTGTTTACGTTTATCCTTCAAAGTTATTTTAACTATTCTAATTGGTGCTTAAAAACATTTTATTAGTATGTTAAATAATATTTTTTGCTAGTAACTGTGAATCTTTTGATGCTTGGAATTCACACAGAGAGTTGTTAGAAAACATGTAACATGCAAAGTACTTGAAATTTTTTCTCAAATAAATAACAACAAACCAATAAATAAATAATAATATTTTTTATTATTATTATAAACTATTTAATTTTAATTTAATTATTTAATTTATTAATTTTATTTAAATTTTAATTTAATTTAATTTAATTTTAATTTTAATTTAATTTAATTTAATTAATTTAATTTAATTTAATTTTATTTTTATTTATTTTATTTATTTTATTTTATTTAATTTAATTTAATTTAATTTAATTTATGTTTGATTTGATTTGATTTTATTGTGGTAGTGACATGAACTGAGATCCTCAGTTTATAATGTGGACATATGGAAATCCCAAAATGCAAAAAATACATAACACAAAATGAGTCTTTCTGTACCCTCCCTGCATTCCTATAAATGGAATCCACACACAAACAAAATAAATTGTGTGCTCACCCAAAACAAAATTTTGCCAACTAAACAACATGAGGTTATATCTGCACTGCACGGTACTGGATGAAGCATACAGGCTTTTAGCACACCACACACACACACACACACAACAACACACACAAACACACACACACAACACACATTCCATCATGAACACACTTGTGTGTAAGACCACCTAAGCACACACACACACACACACACACTTCCACACACACACACACACACATCCACAGAGACAAACACACATGCAGAGTGCTCATTTGCACCCAGTCTCTCTCCAGTGACTGTGTGGCAGGCCGTGTGTGTGTGTGTGTGTGTGTAAAGGCGGCCTCTTGTCTCTTGGGGCATTTCCTTGAGATGATTTGTCAGTTGCCTTGTCTCTCCTTACTGATGGCTCCTCAGGCCCATTAATATTCATCTGAGAGCGAGTGGGGTACGAGACACACACACACACATCGTGCTCCACATCACCGAGTCCTCATTTATTCATACTGTGGACTACAGTCTGATATCTAAGCCTTCCTGTTACACACATCTACAGGAACCATGAGCTGTAAGTTTGAGACAAAGAGGTCTACAATACCTAGAGAAAAGTAGCCGCTAGCATTTCCATTCATCTCAATGGCAGTTGCTCAGCTGGCACAGGAGCCCCCCAGAAGTCCATGAACTTCAAATCTGCCATACTTGCTCATGCGTGCTCGGTTTTGCAGTAGAGAATGTTACTAGCAATGACAATATCATAGGTTTGATTTCAAAGGGATGCATGAAATAATTTGAAATAAATGTAGACTATTAATTCACAACCATAACTTAATTCGCACATTACATTAAATTGATCAAAAGTGAGAATAAAATGTCTTTACTTTCACTTTTGATCTAGTCATTGTGTCCTTGCAGAATAAAAGTCACATTTGTAATGTTACAAATTATGCCACTTTTGACTTTGCCACAATACACTTCAAATTTTCTGCTTATTAATAGTTAGTAAGGTAGTTGTTAAGTTTAGGTATTGGATAGGATTAGGGATGTAGAATATGGTCATTAATAAGTGCTTTATAAGTACTAATAAACAGCCAATATGTTAATAATATGCATGCTAATAAGCAACTAGTTAATAGTGATAATTGGTCCCTATACTAAAGTGTTACCCAAATTATTTATATTTCAAATAAATTATGTACTTTTGAAGTTGAACTGAAACTGTTCACACTTTTGGTGTATTGATTGAATCCTTTTGTTTAGCAAGGATGCCACTAATTAAATGCAGTAACTCAAAAGGTGACAGAAAAACTACACTTGTTTACAAAAGATTTCACATACCTGCGTTTTTGAACTTTCTATTCAACGAATTCCAAAAACAAAGTGGTCCACCGTTTTCCAACAAATCATTAAGTTCCACAACCGTTTTCACATGATAATAATCAGAAATGTTTCTCATATTAGAGTGATTTTTGAAGGATTGTGTGACACTGAAGACTGCAGTAATGCTGCTGAAAATACAGCTGCGCATCACATAAATAAATATTTATTTATTGTATAAAATGTATTGTATTTTTGATTGAAAAAATAAGCCTCGGTGAGCATAAGAGACTTCTTTGAGAAACACTTACAAATCTTGCTGACCCCAGACTCTTTGGTAGCGTACATTTAAGTATTGTAACAGCATGCCAAACAACTCTCTCCTCAAGCTGTGGTCCTCATTTTCTGGCCTGGATACTCATCATTGAAAAAGCATAATGTTCAGGATTAGAGAATCTAATTTTTTTTTTGAGAAACTCAACAACAGCGTGGCAGGCTGCCATATGGAGGCAGGGCAGAGATAAGCCCCCGCCGAGAGAAGAATTGTGCTGCTGGAACATACAGGACCGCCACGAACTTCAGCACAAAACAGTGTCAGCACGTCATAAATCAATGATCAGAAGCGCTGCCTCATGGAATCCACTGCTCAGCACTTGACCTTTGACTGGCCCGGTCCTAACGTACCACTCTGACTTTCAGCTTCCAAAACAGAGAAAGGGCACTTTCTGGTGCCAACAGAGAAACATTTAGCCTATTATATGAAATGTCACCGGATCTGCAATTTCAACTGAAAAAAAAAAACATGGTTAATTTAAACTTTTTAGATGTGCGTGTCTTTGCTCAAGTTTATTCTGAAAAGGCCAGTGCTAACCTGCTGGTTGAACTTTCTGTTATTGCTTATATTTGTACGTTGTTATAGAGTATGAGCTAAATACCTTTTAAATGCAAAGCAAGCATGAAAAGAGAAGACATCTCTTAAGAAATATACAAATGATCCTAAATGTGGCTTTGATTTACTGACATTTCGAGAGCTGATATGCGGCAGACACTAAAGACATGGACATCCTTGAGATGCCACGGCATATGTATAATATTCACCAACTTGAAGATCAACAACATACAGAACAGCTTCTGAAATGCTTGCCGGAGATGTCAAAGGCAATGATTCAAATACAGATATGTTTAATGCTGCACTTACTGGTAGCTAAAAGCATTATCAAAATAGCTAAAATAGTTTATAGATGAACACGTGTGGAATGGGAGATGAGTAAATGGTGGGTGAATGACAGCTGTGGAAATTTGGTGGAATTTCTGAGGAATTCTGTGGGTGTAGATTCCACACAGGTCTAGTCATGGCTCAAATCAATGGTTCATAAGGCGTTCTGTGTATGACAGCATGCGATATGAATGCTATATGAGATATTGGCATGTTTGACTGATACACTGTGTATCTATACAGATAAAACACTAACTCGATGGCCCCCTCATCGTCCATAACAATACTCAAAGGCTCCATTACTTTTCTAGTTGTTCAAGATTTACTGAATAAGGATAAAGGATACTCACAATTTATACCTGATAAAATATTTCAAAGCTCGAAAATCAAATTTATATTAGATCTAAACAAATGCCCATGAAATATATGAATATATCATTTTTTTTTTTTTTGTTTTTTAATTTACATGGCATTCCCAGAACTAAATCAAACTTTTACAATTGGGCTACATCATATATCCAGATTTGATATATCTTCTATTATACAACAGTTTTTTTCTGGTCCTTGAAGCTAATTTTTTCTGGCTTTGATGTTTTCGGACATGTGAGCTCCAGGGCATCAGCGGCCGTTCAGCGCTCACGAACCTGCCGAGAACAGCCTTACCTCGGCCAGATCTTCTGGAATTTGCCGCTGGCTATATATTGGTTAAACATAGGTACATAGGCAAACTGTAGGTAATCACAGCCGTGCTGGTATAGAGCTATATCACACTTACGGCATCTTGAGATTTTGATAAGGCTCCCTACACTAAAAAACAACAACAACAACAAAAACTTTCCCCTCAATTGCTAGTAAATTTCAAATAGTTAAGAAGAATGTGTGACCCTGGACCACAAAGCCAGTCTTAAGTTGCAAAGGCATATTTGTAGCCAACAGCCAAAAATACATTGTGTGGGTCAAAATTATCAATTTTTCTTTTATCGTTGGGATATTATGTAAAGGTCATGTTCCATGAAGTTATTTTGGAAATGTACTACCATAAATATATCGAAACTATGTGTTTGATTAGTAATAGGCATTGCTAAGGACTTCATTTGGACACCTTTAAAAGATGATTTTCTCACTATTTAGATTTTTTTTTGCACCCTCAGATTCCAGATTTTCATTGTATCTCGAAATATTGTCCTATCCTAACAAACCTTGCATCAATGGAAAGCTTATTTATTCCGTTTACTAAGTATATATACTAAGTATTTTTTTAAAGTAAAAAAGAAAAGAAAAAAAAGACAAGTAACACTAAATTAAAAGTGAAATTTTAAGTAGAACGTCTGGAATAATATTTTCTTGTAAATCATTCTCTAATATTCTAACTCCAAAAACGTATTGTTTACAGTGTACTGTTTCTCTGTAACTACCACAGTTTAGGGTATCACTATAAATCCTGTATAAATGTACAGATGACAAAACACAGATCAGACAATATCTACAGCATCTAAACACATGCTTGAACACAGCTAGACGACTCATACAACTCATTCCCTGTTTCTCATCTGCCTTATTGGTTGCAAAGTATAATGTAGTACAGAATCAACAGGGCTTATTGCAGATAGATATACAACATATACACACATACACACCAAAATTACCCTCATAAGACACAAAGAGGGCAGGCATGTTTCATAAAACTAATCCACAGTGTACAGGACAAACCCCAGTGTGACGCCATGTGGCTGAAGAGGTGTGGCAGCTAAACGCTGGCGACTCTCCTCCGTTTATGAGGCCATAACTATAAAATATCTGACACTGTTCAATACAGCGCTCCATTTCTAAGATGCCCGCCACTACACTTCCATAAAGCAGCAGACAGCGCGCGAGAGAGAGTATCTCCAAACAAGAGAGCCGCCGTCCTCAGCGGAATCGTAATTTAGTAGTTACTAAGCCACTGGTCTGAGAGCTGTGCTTAAATATTATTACTGCAGCAAATGTAGTTTGGCTCAGCGCTGATGCCATGGCTTTAATGCCCTACATGAGGCCCTGGTGTACTTGATGCTGGCGAGGGAGCCTTTTCCTGCCCTTGTGAGGGCCGGTGTTTATTATATCAGCTGTAATTGCCTTTCACATAGCTCCGTGCTTGGGATAGAGTTAGAGCAGTGCATTAGGAATGCCTCAAGTTGCGAAAAAGAACCCCAAAGAGACCGATTTCAAGGTGGAAGTGGGCTGTGTACACTACCGTTCAAAAATCTGGGGTCTTTTTTTAAAGCAATGAGTAATTTTATTTAGCAAGGATGCAAATTAAATTGATCAAATTGATTTTAGAATGTTGGTAACAAAGCAGTTGATGTTCTCCACCCCACCCCCCCCCCTCCCCCCCATACTATGGAAGTCGATGGCTACCGTCAATTGTTTGGTTACCAACATTTTTCAAAATTTCTTCTTTTGTGTTCAACAGAAAAAAAAGAACTCTACAGGTTTGGAACAACATGTAAATGATGAAATGATGAAATATACATTTTTGGGTGAACTGTTCCTTTAAGAAGCTGATTAGTAATTGCAAATGTTTCTTTTCAAAAAATTTTTAAATAGAAAACAGTTATTTCAAATAGTAAAAAAACCATTTTTTTTTTTTACTGTATTTCTGATTCAGTCAATGCATGAATCAAGTCAAGTCGGCTTTAATTGTCAATTCTAAACTTTTTTTTTTAATTTATTTATTTAATTTAATTTTATTTTAATTTTATTATTTTTTTAGGGCTCTTAAAGTGGTGAAACAGATTTCCCCCCCATCTCCCTTTGACAGAACAGTTCAGAATAGTAACAATGATTTTTTTCATTTTTTTTTGGAATTAGTCACATGGCATTTACAACTTAAATGCAATGAGAAGGTTACAGTAGTACAATCATGTCTGTCTGATCACAAGGGACTGATTATAAATCCAAAATGTGAGTTTTTACCTCTCAATGTGAAGTGTTGCGTCTGGTGAAGAATGTGTAGACGTGTGAATGTAAAATGTGTGATGTCAACCGCTCTACCATAGTATCTTTTACAGTAGAAGTGACACTAGCACTTTACCATATAGCTCGCTATCTGCTGCATGGCAGATAAGCATTTGATTTAACATCCAATTAAAAGGCGTCATTGAAAAATTACTTCAAATAAGCCTTTTATTTTCTTTAATCAGTCTTCGATTCAAGTCTTCCCCGGGCCTGCTCAACCACGAATCCAGGACTCATGAATTTTGATTAAAAAATCTAAGCCCGCTCTTAGCTGCCGCCAATTTTTTCCCCCTTTTTTTGTTACAGGGTTTGATAGAAATTTAATAAATCTATGAGCTCCTGCCAGCTCAATTTATCATCCCTTTTCCACAAGACTGGCCCATAATGCCCACACGGCAAATTACGAGGGAGCCAGCTAACCAAAACTTCACAGAGTGAGATTGAAGAACTATGATCACCGCCACTGAACCATATAATTGCAATAGAATACAGCTAGCTGAAACATTAGCCTCCTCTGTAATGTGTGACATCCATGTGTTTGGTTAAAGCAAAGGGTAACTATCTTATTCATATGACGCAGATAGGCGGAGCACTGTCAGTTTTGGGTAAATGCACAATATTTATTTTATAGAAAAGTTTCCATTAACGGATGCATAGAATTGGTTTCAAGAATTGGAGTGCAGAAAAATAAGTAAGGGGTCAACATACTGTACATGACATCAAAAATGATGACACAGCAGACAATTTATATAATAATAAATAATAATAATAATAATATACACTAATTATTATTATTCTTATTATTATTACTATTCTTATTTGTTTTAATACTACTACTACAACTAATAATAATAATCATTTCACGAATATTTCTAATTTCTACTTTATTAAGTACTTCTTGCTTACTTACTGTTTTCTAATTAATAAATGCAGTATGTGCTTAAACACCCATTCTGAATTTGGTAGTACTTCATTTACAACATAATGCAATCAGTTTTGCCTACAGGTCTCGAGAAACGGCAATTGCCTAATAGTTCTTTTATGAGACCATATTTTGTGTCCTGTCTTGTTGTCATTTTTTATTTAATGTATTTATTTATCTATATTTAATGTATTTAATTTAATTTGGTTTTTTCATTTTAATAATAGATAATAATAATAATAATAATAATAGATTATTATTAGTTTTATTTATTATTTATTTATTTTATTTATTTTATTATTGTTTTTCTTACAACAATGTCATAACGACTTTTGACACTACTTACCTTCCCATACTTCACATATTTACCACTAACAATTATTATTATGTCTTAATAGTCCCCAATTGCTAATTATATCATTAGATATCAGTCATTCAGTTACAATATCATTTTATAACCAGTTTTTGGCAATGCGTTCCCAAAGTTTTTTTTTTAGAATATAACTTTTATAAATATAAATAAATAAATAGCTAAACATTTTTGGCCAATTCGTATTCGTACAAGTACCACAAATAAATAAATCGGCATTTTGAAATATGTCATCGATTTAAAGCCCTAATATTTTACATCAGATCCTTTCCCTCCCTTTTCATCTTTGTTCTCACGCTCCGACCGCAGAACAGGCATCAAGCATAGTTCAAGGAGAGAAATGTGCAAATGCTGGAGATGGCAGGAGCCATTTTTCAAACAGACACCGCGGAGCCCTCCCCCTCATCGCCGTGGGTGACAGCGCTGTGATTGGGCGCACAAACTGTCCAACAGCATATGCCTGTCATGACATTTCCACAGCGACCCGGGCTCCACTGATGGGCAAAGGCTGGTGGGAAAAAAGACAGCGCTGTGCATACTGACACAAACCCCCTCCCGACTCTCCTCGCTCTGTGCAGAATCCATTAGGAACCCCTTTTCACATCTCTTTTCTGCTCTTCTTTGTCTACTCAGGCACATAAAATGGCCACCAACATTATAGCCAGGCCAATAACACGCTTTTGATGAATTCAGCGCTATTCACGGGGGACATATTTGGCATGCTGGCCAGATTATCTCTTTTGTTTGTCTTCTTTATTTATTTTGTTGGTACAACATAACATTGCCCTCTTATGAGAATTTATGCAAATGCACTGAGTCGGGTACGACTGTAATTATGCTCTGATTTATACAGCAGTCGCTGACCATTTTGCCATTAGAGGTTGCCGCTGCATTTATTTTGTATTTGCCTCTGAGTTCACAGGCAACTTTTTTTCATTTCTTCTAATGATATGATAAACTAAACGAGATATTGAGGTCAATGCATTGTGTAAAAGCGTTCCTGATTGCACTGAGGCAACAAACTGCCGCATCTAAAAAGCAACGCACACTCGCAAAGGAACGCTAAATATCATGTACATGAGCAGATTTCACTATTTCATTGTGTCATAACCAGACGAGACACAATAATGCAATTAAAGCAAGAGCTTTTGTACTGCAAAACCTATTATTGTCTTGTTTTTCAGTAAAATATGCATTATCCTTAAAACAAGATACATCTATTTGAGTAGCAAACTGCAAATATTGAAAGCTGTTATAATATAGGCCTATTGTAAATTGAACCAGATTTTGTGATATGTATACTTAAAACATGAAACACCTCAGAAATATATTTCAAAATAAGTAATTGTATCTCGATTCAAGGGTATATTTGACTAGCAATACTAATACTAATACTAATACACTGCAGCATTTTCCAATTGACCTGTCACTGGAAACAAGACAAAAACAATGTACAAACGACATATTTTCAAAATCAAAAGTCTTAGGGAAGCATTGTAGTATAATAAGGTTGGTTTCACATCTTGGACCCCAATTATACATGTTTCTTAGGGGCATTTACATGTGATCTGCGTTCATAATTAGCTAAACATTATAGCTGCTAATTAATTAGCATAACTGTAGCATTAGCATTTAAAGCACTACAGCTAAATACATACATACATACATATTGATTGTAAAGTATATTTAGCATTTAAGTAATTGTTAGCTTCTTCATGTCACCACAATGCAGTTTTTAGTTGCTACAATCAAGATGTTAATAATAAAAAAATAAAATAATAATAATAAGTAAATAAATAAAATAAATGTAGGTACAAATGAATAAATAATACCGTATAAAAAATAAATAAATATTTTATTATTAATTTGTTTTATATAACTATTATTATTTCAGTATGCTGCTAGGAATGTTGATTGGGGTCAGGGTTCTTGTCCCTCTCGGTCAGTGGTAATTCATGTTTTTTGTTAACAGAGCCCTGACACCTCGCGTCTGTCAGTGTTTTCATGTGTAGCGTGCGGCTTCGATTGTGCCGAGCCGTGCGCTCCGTCTGCGTGTACTGTTTTCATGTTGTAGCGTGGTGGTTCAGATCCCCGGCATCATGTCTTGAGTTCGGTTTCGTGTCGGGGTCTCGGACACCTCGCTCTCCATTGTTCTGTCTGTTGTGGGAGTGTGTCTCGAGTTCGCTCGGCCGTGCGCTTTTCTGTCCACGTGTGTTGTGTTTTGTGTAGCACGCGGTTTGTGTTCAGCCGCGTGCTTTTCTTGTTGTCTTGTGTGAACACGCGGCTTATGAGTTTTCTCATTAGCTGCGTGTTCGTGTCTCATGTTCTAGCACATGGCTTGTGATTTGTTTTGCTGGCCATGGGCTTGTGTTTGTTTTGTGAGCACATGGCTTTTGTCTTTGTTTTCTGTGTGCCATGTGCTCTCATGCCAATTGTCTTGACCCCATCCATCTTGTTACCTGATTATTGGTTAGTTTGTCCCACATGTGTTCCCTCGTTACCATCTTCATTTGCTCTCCATTTATTCTCCTTGGTTTGCAGTCCTGCTTCCGTTCGTTGTCGTTATTTCCCCCTGGATGTCATCGTCAATCCCTGGATGTGTCCAGATCCTGCCTTGCCTTGCCTTGCCTTGCCTTGCCTTGCCTTGTCTTGCCTTGCCTTGCCAGCCTGTTTTTCCCCCTCGGGGTAGTTTTTGTTTGTTTTGTTTATTTTTTTGTCCTATTAAAATCCATTTTTCTGCATAACGAGTTCCGTTTTCTCTTCCATCCCCTCTAACCCTGACAACCCTGACAGTACGAACTGGCCAAGATGAGGACTCAGCGGAAGAAGGGCTTGCGCCGTCCACCTGTCTCCACTTTCTCTAGCCCCCTCTACCAGCGCATGCTCCAATTTAGGACCTTGAGCTCCCTCCGTCAACAGGGGGCTGATGTTAGGAGTTTTGCCCTGGAGTTCAGCGGTGCGGCAGAGGGGTTGGGGTTTAATCATGCGGCCCTCAAGGACCTCTTTAATTACGCCCTGGATGAGCCCCTCAACTGGTGGAGGATGAGAGGGCTGGATCACCTGTCTTTTGAGGGGTTCGTCAGATTCCTAGCCCGTCAGGGGAATCCTCTGGCCGAAGAGGCTGCAGCGGCCCCAGTGACGGCCGAAGAGGCTGCAGCGCCCCCAGCGTCTGCTGAGGAATCTGCAGTGCCCCCAGAGGTGGCCGATGAGGTGGCAGTGCCTCGCTCTCGGAGACGGAGGAGGAATGGGTACGCCTCACCACCCCTAGAGGCAGCTGGAGAGGCTGCTGTGCCCCTAGAGGTGGCTGATGAGGTTGCAGCTCCCCGTGTGGCGGCCGAGGAGGCCACAATGCCCCCGAGGGTGGCTGATGAGGCTGCAACGGCCCCGGAAGCGGCCGAAGAAGCTGCAACGCCCCCAGTGATGGCCGGAGAAGCTGCAGCGCCCCCAGTGACGGCCGAAGAGGCTGCAGCGCCCCCAGAGGTGGCCGAGAAGGTGGCAGTGCCCCGCTCTCGAGGCGGAGGCGAGGGAGATAAGGGCTTCCTCCTCTCCCTCCCACCTGGCCTGGAGGCCGTCCCAGACCCTCCCGGGCTCCTTGCCCTGCCGGCCCCCGCCCGGGCTCCTTGCCCTGCCGCCCCCGCCCAGGCTCCTTGCCCTGCCGCCCCCGCCCAGGCTCCTTGCCCTGCCGCCCCCGCCCAGGCTCCTTGCCCTGCCGCCCCCGCCCAGGCTCCTTGCCCTGCCGCCCCCGCCCAGGCTCCTTGCCCTGCCGGCCCCCCTTTTCCCAAGCGCCCTGTGCCCTGCCTGGGTACCCTTGCCCAGCTCCTTGCCCGCCCGTACCATCATTCCATGCCCCTGCCCAAGCTTCCTTGCCTCGGGCCTGGCGCCCCCAATCGTCCCTTGCCTCCCTGGCCCTTAAGCTGCACATTGTCCCGTGCGCCTATTCTCGCTATTGCCTTCTGTCCCGCTTGTTCCGCTGCCCTGCCGCCCCGGCCCAGCTCCTTGCCCGCCCAGGCTCCTTGCCCTGCCGGCACCGCCCGGGCTCCTTGCCCTGCCGGCCCAGCCCTGGGGCCTACGGGGGTCTTGTAGTCCGTAGTCCTTCCTGGTCTGTTGTCTCCGGTCCCGCCCTTTCTCACCGCCAGATTCCTGGTCTGCCTGAAATCCTTCCGCTTTCTCAACCCTCCCACCCTCCTCTGTTTCCTGTTTCTTGTTAGTGGCGGAGCCTCCCTGGTCTGTTCCTTGTCCGGCTATTCGTCTCCCGCCTCGCCCTGGCTCCCGTCCCATGATTCCTGGTCTGCCTGAGCCTCCCTGGCTCAACCCTCCCGCCCCTCCCTGGTTCCTGTAATGTCTTTCTGGGTTGTACTGCTGGCACTGGCTTGGCTCCCCTTCCTCCCTCCCTCCCCTCTTTGTCCCAGTTTTTAGAGTTTTCCTGTCTTGTGTTGCCTGGTATGTAGCGGTCTTGTGTTGTCATGTTTGTTTTGTCATGTTCCTGTCTTGTTTTTGTTGTTCCTCATTAGGGATGCCAGGTGGTGTCCCTTTTGAGGGGGGGTAGTGTCAGGGTTCTGTCACTTTGTTCTAGTGTAATTCATGGTTTTGTGACAGAGCCCTGACACTCGCGTCATGTCATTGTTTTCATGTGAGTGTGCGGCTTCGAGTGTGCTCGAGCCGTTCGCTCTCGTCTGCGTGTACTGTTTCATGGTGGAGCGTGGTGTTCAGATCCCGGCAATCATGTCTTGAGTTTCGGTTTCGTGTAGGGGTCCAAACACTTGCGTTCCATGTTCTGTCTTGTTGTGGGAGCATGCAGTCTCGAGTTCGCTCGGGCCGTGTGCTCTTCTGTCTGCGTGTGTTGTGTCTTGTGTAGCACGCGGTTTGTGTTCGGCCACGTGCTTTTCTTGTTGTCTTGTGTTAACACGCGGCTTATGAGTTTTCTCATTAGCTGCGTGTTCGTGTCTCCTGTTCTAGCACATGGCTTGTGATTTTTTTTGTTTTGCTGGCCATGTGCTTGTGTTGTGTTTTGTGTGAGCACATGGCTTTTTTCTTGTTTAGTTTCTTGTGCCATGTGCTCTCGTGTCAATTGTCTTGACCCCACCCATCATGTTACCTGATTATTGGTTAATTTGCCCCACATGTGCTCCCTCGTTACCCTCCCCATTTGCTCTCCATTTATTCTCCTTGTGTTTTCAGTCCTGCGTCCGTTCGTTGTCGTTATTTCCCCCTGGGATGTCAATCCGTCAATCCCTGGGATTTGTTCCAGATCCCTGCCTTGCCTTGCCCTTGCCTTGCCTTGCCTTGCCTTTTCTTGCCTTGCCTTGCCAGCCTGTTTTCCCCCACAGGGTAGTTTTTGTTGTTTATTTTGTTTTATTACCAATTAAAAACCCATTTTCTGCAATACTGAGTCCTCGCTCATCCCTCTACCCGGAAACCCTGACATGATTATGTTGAATAATGCAAGTTAAATGTATTTTGAATGTCTTATGACACTGTCCTGACAGAATCCTAAACAAATAATATATATATATATATTAGATTTTTTTTTATTTCCCCAATTTCTTCTTAAACATTCACAAATACATTTTAACTTGCATTATTTAAATATTAACATCATATGCGTTCATACATCAACAATCATATGTTATATAAAACAAATCTATAATAATACAATAATAATATTATTATTAGTATTATATTAAATAAATAAAATATAAATAAAAGTCAACTTTTAATCACGCAAAGTCAACTAGTATTTGCACTAAAAACATAACTCAGAAATGAAACAATAAGGACAATTTTTCACCGTCAGATTAAAGCATTACGACTAATTACATTAAATATGAAACTGTTACAAAAAGCGTCCATGGCCTGCAGGTCATACTGGAGTCATTATCTCTCTCTTCTGTTTCTTTCTGTTCCTCTCGTTTTTCAAACACTCTTGACATTTAACATATGCGGCTCAGGTTTATTTTTCAAGTAAGCTGCACCATAATACATTGTCATTAGCAATCACAAGCTCAGTGTAAGCACATGACATTATAATGGACTTCCATATATATACCTGTGAGCTTGTCACTGGAAATGATGTAAATGTCTGTGTCATGTTTAACTGCATGAATAATACCATCTGTTCAGCAGGAGCCTGTAATTGTTCCCATATTAAAAATGCTGACCCCTGCTTTCACTCCCCTTCAAATCTTTCCCTCTCTCTAGGGATCACAGGCTCTGAGTGAGTGTTGAGTGTGGGTGGGTTGGTGGGTGTGTTCGTTCTCTTGCTCTGACAGGCACAGTGGGCTAATGAAACTCAGGATGTATGCTCTGTGGCTCAGAGGGATTATCGGTTCTCCATCAGTCGTATCACCTAAGGTAGTCTTTAATACCTTTCTGAGCTAGCCAGGTGGTTGTGTAGCGGGAGGCATGTGAAGGAGCATTGTCCTGCATGAAAGTCATTGTTTTCTTGAAAACTGCAGGTTTCCGGTTGTACCATTGTTTGAACAGAGTGCTCTTAAGAAACTGGCAGTAGTTCTCATGAGTTGATTTTTTACACCCTGTTCTACTCTAAAAGGCCCCACAACCTCATTGTTGATTATTCCTGCCCATACCATAATTCCTCCACCACCTTGCTGCCTTTGAAATCTGGTCAGAGCTTCCTGTCCATGAGCAATCCAGCCTCAAGCCCATCCATCAGGACCATCTAAAGTCACCCTCATCTCATCCATCCATAATACTTTGGCAAAATCCATCCATAATGGATTTAGCAAAACCCATCTTCATGTACTTTTTTGCTCATTCAAGATGCTTTTCTTTATGCTCCTTTCTCAGAGGAGGCCAGATTTGTGCCTTTTTCACCTCACGAAGCACACTACATCTAGTACTCCAAGGTACATTTGGCAAGCCACAGCTTGTGAATATGGCTGAACTGGTTTGTGTTATCTCCGTTATTTCGGCGGAGAGTCCCTCTGCTTCCTCCTTTCCCCCTCTTCCGCCCTTCTGAATTCTTGTCCAGTCACCTTTATTTATATAGCGCTTTGAACAATACAGATTGTGACAAAGCAACAGAACAGCATTAATTAGGAAAATAGTGAATCAATAATGAAAAATGACAATAGTAAACAAAATTTTCAGTTAAAGACAGTTCATCATTGAATTCAGTGATGTCAACACCCAGCTCAGTTTAAATAATATCTTTGCAACCATGTCAACGATATCGCTGGAAATAGGGTTCCCCACCTAAGGCAAGCCAGAGGTGACAGCGGGCAGAGGAACCTAAACTCCATCGGTGCCAGAATGGAGAAAAAACCTTGGGAGAAAAAAGGCTCAGTCGGGGGGCCAGTTCTCCACTGACCAGACGAAACCAGCAGTACGAAAATCAATTTAAGACGTAATAAACAACGATTAATATATTTACCAGCATTATTATAATGAGGCAAGAAACTTAGAGAAATGTGGTAGTTCTGTATGTTGTTTCATGGTTGAATCATCTGAGGTCCTCTGAGGGCTTGGCATCATCTATTCTCAGGTGTTTTGGATCCAGACTGAAGCTTGTGTAATCCTAGTTACATCCCGTGGCAAAAAAACAGAGAAACAAATACAAACAGTTAGCGTAGCTGCTGTTCCAACCAAGTAAAATTGATTTGTTTAACCCAAACTTAAAGAATAATAATGTGCATTTGATCAGATATAACTGGAGTACAAGGTTATGAGATACATTATGTGAATGTTTGGCTAAAGAGATGTGTCTTTAATCTTGATTTAAACAGAGAGAGTGTGTCTGACCCCCGAACGTTATCAGGAAGGCTATTAAGAGTTTGGGAGCCAAATGCGAAAAAAGCTCTACCTCCTTTAGTGACTTTGCTATCCTAGGTACTACCAAAAGTCCAGAATTTTGCGACCTTAGGGAGCGTGCTGGATTGTAGCGTGGTTAGAAGTTTAGGTATGCAGGAGCTAACCCATTTAGGGCCTTATAGGTAAGTAGTAATATTTTGTATCTGATACAGGACTTAATAGGTAGCCAGTGCAAAGACTAAAATTGGGGTAATATGAAGATATTTTCTTGACCTGGCAAGGACTCTAGCTGCTGCATTTTGGAATACCTGTAGCTTATTTATTGAAGATGCAAGACAACCACCTAGCAGAGCATTACAATAGTCCAGTCTAGAGAGATCCTTGAATGGATGAACTAGCTTTTCCTACCTCGCTGCACACCCAAAACAGGTATGCATTTCGGAACTGGCATGTTTCTAAGAAATTCTGTGAAAAATCCTGCCGGTCCCAGTTTCTTCGTGCCAGTTTTTCTATTCAAACTTGTGAATTTCTCTTACAGAATCAGAAAGAGAGCTGTTATTGCCAATTACACACACAAAAATGTTGGCCTTGGTTTCAGGGCTCCATACAGAAAAGTACAAACATAAAGCAGACAAACATATAATTTAAGGTAATAAAAAACCCTACTAGATTAAAGAGACAGACAATACAATCAGTAATAAAATACAGAGAAAAGGAAAATGTCAGTAGACAGAACTTTGAATGTGCATATGTGCTATTTACAGACGTACAGTCCTGAGGTGTGCTATGTGTTGTTCAGATGGGATATGGCCTGGGGGAGAAACATGTTCTTGTGTCTGGTCATTTTGGTGCTCAGTGCTCTGTAGCGCCGGGGGACCAGCGGGACAACAATTCAAGAGGGAGTGTGCTGGTGTGTTGGGTCCCAGAATGATTATTCACACCCTTTTCCCTCACGCTGGAGTGTAAGGACGATCTTGGAGTTGGCAGGGTGGGCCCCATAATCTCTCGCATCCTGATTTCCGTTATGTGCGTCTTATGTTATGTCTTATGTTTGTCTTATGGTTGGATCCCTCCGCTACAATTTGTCACAATTTTCTCTTTTCACAGTGTTAGTCTTTTTTTCTAGCCCATCACAGTACCTACGGAAAAGTAACCTAATAATTCTGCGACCGTCAATATAAGCAGTCGGTTCTTACTTATTCACCTTCTGTTGTTCTGACAAAGAGAGCTTCACCCTATATTTTTCACACTCACAGCTGGGAAACAATTACGATGATCAAACCAGGTTTGAGTGAGCAATTAGCAAGGGTAAACCCGCCACATACACAGTGCACCTAATAATCTCTTGACACACTTTCATACAACATTTATTTTAAATGGTGTATATTTACTTATCCAATAGACATCAAAATTTGGACACATCTACCGATTTTTAATGTTTGGAAAGTATCCCTTATGCTCATCAAGCCCTGCATTTATTTGATCACATAATATTGTAATATCCGAATTGTTTTGTAATATTATTACAATTTAAAATAAGTTTTCAATTTTAATATATTTTAAAATATACTACATTTGGTGCTAATCTGAATTCTTCATTATTCCATTCTTCAGGTTGCCATGGTGGAGCAGGCAGTTCAGGGGGCCATGACGGAGCAGAGAGGTCAGGGGCATTCGAGCAGACAGTTTACAGGGGGCCATGCGGAGCAGAGAGTCAAGAGGGCGCATGGCGGGCAGACATTGTGCAGGGGCCATGGCGGGAGCAGACAGTTCAGGGTGGTCCATGCGGGCAGAGGATTATCAGGGGCCATGGCGAACAGACGATTTCAGGGGGCCATGGCGGAGCGCTTGTCCGGGGCCCTGGCCCTCGCACTTGGCCTGGCTCTATGGCCGAGCCCTATAGGCCCCCCAAAAAAGAATTCCTTGGGGAATTTCGGGTTCTAGAGGACCTCCTTGCCAGATGTTGGACAGGCTTCCCTCTCGGGGCTAAACTCGAGAACAGGAGCCCTCTCCGGCCAGACTTTGGAACAGGAGCCCTCTCTGGGCTTGACTTGGGAACGGTATTCTCTGGCCTGACTTGGGGCTGGAGCCGCTCTTGGCTGGGCGTGGGAACTGGATCCCTTTCTTCTGAGCGGACTCAGGGCTGGAGCCGACACTGGAGCGTACTCAGGGGCTGGAGCTGACACTGGAGCAGACTCAGGGGCTGGAGCCGACACTGGAGAGGACTCAGGGCCTGGATGGCGCATGGCTTGGAGCCAACACATGAGAACGGACCCTGGCACGAGCCAAGAGTCCTCTTCCTCCTCAGATTCCTCCTTTGGTTTGAGTTGAGGGAGACAGCTGCTGTCAGCTGACGGCTTGGGAATGGGACACAGCTGGAATTAAATTAACATAATGGGAACAGGAACAGGAAGGACCAAATAAGGACATAATCAAACATGATTAACACAAGGGAGAAACTAGGTCATGGAGCATGTAGGGGAGGAAAACAAACACAAAACAGTCCTGGGGCGTGACAGATACTTCTTTCAGGATTTTCTGATGATTAAAAAGTTATTTAAAAATTAGAAAAATTGAAATATTTTATAACAAAATAAGTCTATACTATCACTTTTTATCAACTTAACCCATCCTTTCTAAATATTACAGTTTGTTCTGTATTTTTTATCAAATAAATACACCCTTTGGGAGCATAAGAGACGCGGTAAAAAACATTAAAAACAGTAATGTGTCCCAAAAAACTGTTGCCCTTAGTGTATGACATATCAAAACTTTTACAAGGTAAGCTCTTTTTAGTTTTGTTGAGGATGTTATGATATCCGGGTAGTAGGAGTAAGATGGAGGAGGAGTAACAGTATTGGTTCAGTGATTATAGTCACAGGTCCTGTACCATGCAGGGAGTGCCCCCGCCCGTATCCCGATGGGACGACAGAGCGGTCATATTATGAATATAAGAAGTGATAGGATGGTCATTGGCCGGAAAGAGGCACTAATAGGCAAAATCATTGGGAAGTGGAAGAGACATAATACGAAGCATAAAAGAATTAATGTCGAGTGAACTGAAAGTAAGTGTATGTTATACCGCTGGTATTGTTTCAGCTGTTAGGCGGCACACAAAAGTGGCTGAAACCTGAAATGTAACATTGTGTAGGTGCAGAGCAAAGTCAATGTAATGATAGCCGCTTTTTGGTTAAATATATATAGTGTTAAAATTTAGTTCAGGGTACTAATTAATATGTTATGCAATAAGTAGGAGAAGTTTGTCCATGAAAATACTAATAAAAAAGCGAATAGGGGTGGAGGGACGGTTCAATTGAGGGCAGTAGTCATGGGAAAAGAGGGACAGTGGCAACGTTGGTGTGCACCAGACGGGTAGGGACAAGGAAGCCAACGTTATCGCAAGGAAGCGGGCCTGTGGGGGGGCTTGGTGTGTTGGGTGGGGGGGAGGGAGGGCGTAGGAGAGAGGAGGTGGGCCGGAAGGTGGGAAGTAATGAAAGTCCGCATGCCAAGACACGGCAGGGACAGGACAGCAGTGCGGTGTGAATGGGGGGCCCGACAGGGGTGCGCAAAAGTAGAGGAGAGGGGGAAATAGGAGCAAGGCGGCGGTGAAAAGGAAGCGGTAGCATCAGCGGGAGATAGTGGAGGGAAAAAAGTGGACGAAAAGCAACAGGAGAAAGACGGGCAAGGGGAAGAAGCTCCGGAGGAAATAAATGGGTTCTCGAGACCAGTGGTCACAGGAAGCAGACCCGGTGGAGCCAAAGACGGCAACCGCCGGGGGCCAAGACAGCGCGGAGTCTGGGCCCCTATAAGCCGGAAGAGGGGACACGTCAAGAACAGCTGACAGAGAGCACAGACCAGCGGCAGACAGAAGCGCGCCAGACCCGGCAGGAGGGCCAGCGGCGTGACCGGCGCCTCGCAGTGAACACCCCCCGGAGGGGCGAGAGCGCAGTGCAGGGGAACGGGGGGGGGCCAGGCAGAAGCGGGGGGGGGCGCAGTGACCCATGTGGGGGGGGGTGGCTTGGAGGGGGGGGGGGGGAGCATTGGCCGTGGGGGAAGAGCCAACCACAGCCCAGGAGAAGAGGGCGGCAGGACAGGCAGGGTGGGGAAAGGGGGTATGCCACTGGTAGTTTAGGAATTCCAGTGATGCCATCTGAACAAGAATACCCGAGCTCCAGGCAAAAAGAGGCCCCACAACATGAAATAGCCAACAGTATTTTTTATTGGTACACAGGGGGTACGGGTGGATTAGGACCTGTGGCACCAAACACATCTTGAGTGGGGCGGCTCACAAAGCAAAGGGTGTGAGCGGGCGGCAGCTGACCAGGAACCCAGCCCTTGGAAGTTCCAGTACCCCCCCCCCCCGGGGGGTGGGGCACCAAATAAAGAGGCGGGAGTTTGTTTGTGTGGATAGAGCAGTTTCTTGTCGAGGGGGGTTCGGGAAACCCGCCCAAACAACAGTGCGGTTGGGTTGTGTGGTGGTTGGGGGTTGGGTTTGAGCGCTTTTCGAACCCAAACGCACTATTTGTCTGCGGGGTTCTCCCGCTTGATCCTGGAGTTGGGACACGCAAAACTCTCCTCTTCACCGTGCGTTAGGACGATATAGACACACATCCTCTTACTGTGTTAGAGAAAAATATTTTATTACATAATGTGATTTTCCCCCACTTTCACTTTTTTTGACTTTCATTAAGTTAGGTTTTTTTTTTTTGAAATGAAAGATCAAGTAGATACACATGCATCGATATATGTTCATAGCCTTCTTATCATATTTTTCAAGGGATGAATCCTTTGAGCACAAACTGTAGCTGGGTGGGGCAAATTTCAGACTTTATCATGTTGAGTAACAATATGGTCATAATTCTTTATCGCCTATATATCTGAGATTATGTATGGCATGGTTACCTTACATATGCACTATATAGGCTACACACAACAATGAAGTGAAAGAACAATTACTACTGATCAAAAAGAAGTTCATTTCTAGTTAGTTGCAAAACTGAATTAAGTTTATGTTCGAGGCAGTCATGTAATCATCAGCAGCATTTAGAAGAGACACACACTGAGGTCCCTTTTTTTGAAACTTAAAAAAATGTTATAGGTGTTTGCTTTGGACTTAAATACAACGCTAGTTATGTATGTAACTGTGGTTCTGTGAATTCCGGATGACCGCCAGAGGCACTAGTGGATAATCGCTGCGCCAGCTAGATAGGTCGAGAAAAAATACCAACTGAGTTACGTCATGACGTAGACCGAGATGTGAGGATATAAACCACAGCAGCTCAATGCCCAGCCTAGGAATGCTTTCTCACGCATTCCGAATGACGAGGAACTCTGGCGGTCATCAGGAATTCACAGAACCACAGTTACATACGTAACTAGCATTCTGTTTCATTCCTCCTGACCTCCAGAGGCGGTGCTAAGCACTAGTGGATGTGGATGACATGTACCAACACAGTCATGAGGAATGCCACCCAACTGCATCAAGGATGCTCCAGAAGGACTGCAGAACTTACATCATGGGAAGCAGCCACGTTGATCTTGTAGAGTTGTGCAAATGTACATTGGAGAGGATCAGGTAGCAGCTACACAGACCTCGCCTTAAAGTGGCCCAAGATGAAGAGACAGCCCTGGTAGAGTGGCAAGTAACACCAACTGGTAAAGGTTCTTAGACAAAGGAGCACCCTTGCATACCTCACCATAACAGACAAATAACTGATCTGTCTGTCTGAAAGAAGCTGTAGACTTCACATAGCACCTTAAAGCTTTTACAGGACACAGAAGATGAGACCTCCCCCTGCCTGCACCGGAGGGAAAAAGAAGAGGTTGAAAAGCAGTCAGATGAATAGACTGATTCACAAATTGTCGTGACAAGACCTTGGGTAGGAAGACCGGATTAGGCCAAAGAATAAACCCAGATTCCTCAGGTAACCATTGTAAGCATGATTCACTCACTGACAGGGCATGAAGCTCACAAACACATTTAGCGGAAGCAATGGCTAGCAGAAAAGATACCTTTAAGGACAAACACTTAATATCCACAACATCCAGTGGTTCAAATTGTGGTGTACAAAGAAACTCTAGAACAAGTGGTAAATCCCAAACAGGAAAAGGAGTAGAATGAAAAGGCTTTAAACGCCTTGCTCCCTTCAGAAAACTACATACAAGGTTGTGAGACCCCAAGGATGCACCATCAACCGGGGCATGATAAGTAGATATGGCAGCAACATAAACTTTTAAGGTAGAAGCCGCTTTGTGGTCATGAAATAGATGCCGCAAAAAAACTCAATACTTTCGGTTGTACACGGTTGTACATTCCCTCAGTGTCTTCTTACAATCTTCAAGCAACCTTGCCCGAGTGAGCCATACCTGGCGTCGTGCTGCTAGAAGGGTCGCCGAAAGTGTCCCAAGTTCACGAATCACATGACCTATAGTCAACAGTGCAGTCTGTAAGAACTGAGGTACAGAGGGGTCGACATTCGCTGACTCTAATGTGGTGTAACAGGCAAGCAGCAGCTGGCAAATAGTATTCTCAGCTCGGGTTATGTAGGCTACAGACTCGTATGCTTTTTTCAGTAATGTGTCAGTACGACCACATTGCGCACTCGGGCAGCGTACATTGCCTATAAGTGCTTCATCTGGTGATACTACCAATGCTGCTACCGGCTGTTCAGTTTCAGGTGCCCGACCTACCCCAATAGATTCAGCCTCATTCAGCCATTGAGGCAAGAGTGCGGGCTGTCTTCTACTTCCTCTTAGGCACATTGGAGCCTGTTAATGCACTGGAGAATTCAACCACAAAAATTCCTTGCATGGTGGCATGGTAAATGTATTATCGGCATTTTGACTGAAGAACACATTAGTCTGAACAGGCTGAACAGATTTATCAAGACCCAAACGAGCCACTGTCATCTGCAGAATTGAAAGAATGTCATCAGGAGAAGATTGGCCTGCACTAGATGAATGTACAGACTCACCGCTTGAACCACCAGCAGCAGACAGGCTGGAGAGAGCATCTCGTGGGGGACCAGGCTGTATTGCAGGTTCCACCAACTCTTCATCAAGGAAATGTGAATTAAACGCACTCATGGAGCGTCTAAATCGATCATTTTGGGGGATGGAAACCACTCTCATTCACTTAAGTATTTTCAGTAGGCGTGGCTGGAACCGGGGGTTGTAAAGACTGAAGAAGACGTTTCATCTCTGCCATCTCTGAAGAGAGAGTAGCCACTGTCTTCGATAGTGAATTTTCTGTCCTCGGTAGAGATTTCTTCTTGGTCGGTGGAGCACCAGCAGCCGCTGATGTGTGACATATTTGAGCGTGTTGTGGCGCTAAATACAGTTGTGCAAGGCTAGCAGACAAGTTAGGATCTAACTCTGCAAGACGAAGCTGTCTTTCTGACACCGGTACAATACAAACATGGATCAGTCAACGCTTCTTTCAGAAGCTGAATACCTAAACACGACGGGCAGCGATCATGTCCATCATCGGGAAGAAGTGTGTTCGGCACAGTTTGCAGCTCAGTGAAGAAACTGAGATATGAGAGCTGTGAGCCATGACTCCGTCAAAAACACGTCCTCGGTAGCACCGTAGGACGCAAAAAACTGATGATAACACTCGCACAGAAAAATTAGGCGTTGATTAAATCTTTGGGTAGAACCGAAAGAGTTATAATGTGAGAAGAATCACACGTAGATTATCAAAACTGCCTTCGGATAGTACCGTGGGGGCATACGATAGATTGCATGATGGTGAATAAGCGACAAGATCAAGGATAAATAGGTTAGCGGGGAGGCGCTACCTAAGTGCAGTCGAAACCAGCCACCGGATAGTACCGTGAAGCCCAAGGTATCGCTGACACAACAATCAAATATAATAATTTGTACTCACGTAATGAAGAAAGAGAATACAAAACATCCACCCTGATGATAGTGCAGAGCGCGTTGTTACACCTTGGGTGGGCGAATCCTCGCAACTCAGGTAAGATGCATGGGACAGGGCGAATCAACGACCTATCATAAGTGAGAAAGCGAAAGAGGCTGGGCTTCGAGCTGATGTGGTTTATATCCTTGCATCTTGGTCTACGTCATGACGTGACTCTGTTGGTATTTTTTCTCAACCTATCTAGCAGCCGCAGCGATTATCCTCTAGTGCTTAGCACCGCCTCTGGCGGTCAGGAGGAATGAAACAGAACTTCTTTGCTTTTACATTTATAGTTATTTTGCTAGTCATCTCCTGCCGCGATGTCATTCATTGTATGCGCAAATTCAAAGCACCATATCTGGGCGCATCACCGGTGCTCGCGCCTCCTTGTCGCTATTAAACTCGTAATAAAGCGATGAATGATCTGTCCAGAAATGATGCTGATCGACAGAACAAGTTTATATTTATAATACATGCAATCACTCTAAAACAGATGACAATGCACACACGTGCATTAGGAGCTGTACTTCTTTGCATTCCTATTTAGGGCCAGGTTTACAAACAGCTTGCCTTGCGCCAGCACAAACCATCTTTAAGCGTTAAAATAGTACTGTCAGGATTTACTAAAGACGTGCAGTGAAAAATTAGCGATGAAAAGGTGTGGACAGTTATTTTTGTGCCTGACTTTATTGAATATGCATTTGTTGGAGTTTCTCTTTCAGACGCAAAATTTGTGGGAGGAGTGTATTAAAATGGTTATGGAGGCCCCGCCTCAAAGCCCGGCCCTCCAGAAATTGAGTTTGACACCCTGCCCTAGGTCAGGGGTAGGCAAGTTCGGTCCTAGAGAGCCGCCATCCTGCAGAGTTCATCTCCAACCCTAATAAAACACACCTGAACAAGCTAATCAATGTCTTCAGGATTACTAAGCTATAGGCAGGTGTTTTTTTTTCCCCCAGAGTTGGAGCTGAACTCTGCAGGACTGCAGCTCTCTAGAACCAAACTTGCCTACCCCTGTCCTAGGACAACATGTTAAATCACTCTTCTAAATATCCTGTCAAGATGCAACAAACAGTTTTACTTCTCTTAAAATATATATATATATTGCAGACAGGTTGAATGTTGCCTCTATGTATTTTCATTTACAGTATTTATCAGATGTTCTTAACCAAAGCAAATAACTAAATAGCTTTAGACCGTGCTGGGTAGTAAATGATTACAAGTAATCTGGATTATGTAATCATATTCCAAAAATTAAGTACTTGTGATTAGATTACATTTTAAAATACTCAAAATCAGACTACAGTTACTCGGGTTATTTACATATTTAAAGACATAGCCCTATTATTCATACAATTCGATATTCGTATTTTTATATCTTCATATTTTACACTTATTCATACTTTATTGATTCTCCCAAATTCTTTTTTTTTCTCTCTATGGATTTTTTTTTCTTCTAAAAATCTTACTTTCAGACTGTGTGCCATTTACGTTAACTAGATTCACAAATGCATTAAATAAAATGCAGACCATGGTCCGATTTTGGGTTGGGGGGCACCTCTCAATAGAACATGTATGAAACACATAATTATGCAAGTTACTAAACACTGGTGCTGTGAAACACTATGTCATCATCATATCCAGTGACCTTCAGTACCCGTAGTGAGGGAAGTCTGGACAAAAATATTTAAAATGTGGAAGGCTTCTGCTGTTTTCATCTTTATTAGTGTTTGTTCATGTAATGGAGAAGTTCCCAAACCCAATTCAGCCAAACCCCTTTGACATAAAATATTTACGTGAAATATCTCTGAGGAAATGATATTTCAATAACTTTACAACTATTTGCATGTTTACAGTTAATGGTCACATTGACATGGTTGTTTAATAGTTAAAGAAATATTTTTTTATCATTATTTTTTGTGTTGAATCTTTTAAATTATTTTTTTTTTTGCATTTTTATGATTTAATTAATCATTAGCTTTTCATCAACTCACAAACCCACTGCAGTTCTCGTATTAAGCCCAGTTTGGGAAACCCTGGTGTAATGTAATGTTTAATGCATTTTATGATGTTGATATCAAAGAATGGAATATATTTTCTTTCTCTTTGTTTTTTAAATATGGTACGTTTAATGGTAAGGTTGTCATTTTAATGGTAAGAGGTAAGTTGACTGGTCATGTAGCATCCTTTTATGGTGAAGTTAAGCATTAACAGTATTGTTTATGTCTTGCGTCTGAAAGAGGCAGAAGCTCTAATTACGCATGACATTTGGTACTTGCACCTGGGCACAATTTTAATATTTTCAGCTTGAAACGATGATGCTCTACTTGAGCACATGCTTTGCATCAAGAACTAATATTAACAGTGCATTTCTCAATTGTTTCCAAGTTTTACTAAATGGTAATTAGACATGATACGTTAATATGGTTTGCCCATAATGACAAGCAAAAAATATATACTGTATATAAAAAGAAAAAAAAATTATACACACAACATATCTATAATCTATATATAAATATTATTTTTTTCACGGTAGTTCGGTAGAAAAACAGGACAAAATTTCAACAGTTATCAACAGTGGTGTTTTACTCTGAAGGACCTTACAAGGAGACGGAAAGCCTGTGACTAATTGCTTACTGTCTTGTGTTGCTTATACTGCTGACATGCAACGTGTCATATGGGACACATACAGCTAATTTGAAAGCCACCCCCAAATAGTAGTTCCTATTTTTTGCCAGAAGAGTGTTGTGTCACCATCTCTTATCACTGAATTTGTTAAGAGACATCTGACGTCTGAGAACAACCATGTGCCGCCCATCGGAGATCACTATTATATAACTGTTTGGAAAAAAGAAAAAAATAAAGAAAAATGAACCTTTAAAATATCATTAAGCATAGCCTATGCTTAACAGCTAACGTGACATCCAGACGTGTTATATTAGTAAGCAATGTGGGTTGAGACGTTTAGTAGATCAAATTCCTACGCTGTGGTACTATTTTTATGTACCACCTATATAAGCAATGTGTGTGGCATATATATAGGTATTATATTTCTATATTATATACAGGGCCATCCTTAGTGGGTGCCACTGGTGCGGTCTCACCGCCCACGCTTGAGGAGCCCAGCGCAATGACCGAGAGGACAACCCCATATATACTATATAGTATATATATATATTAAAAAAACACATGTCTCGAGAACTATGCTGTTTTTTTTTCCCCATCCCAGCATCTCATGTTTTTAAATTGAAAACGTACTCATCATTGTGATTGTTTTCGGTCTTGATTAATTCCATAGCGCTCAAAACATACATGTCCGCGTTTTGTTTATATTTGGTTTAGCAACTTTAATTATATATCTGTTTTATAAACATTATAACACATTAACTTATGCGACTTTTTTCAAAGTAGGGGTGTTATTTTATTGCTTATAAGAAGGTGCATATTAATATTTTGCTCGATGTCCCTCTAAGCTTTTTTTCTCCTTTCCCCTACCTGAAATTATCCTTTTAAATTAAGAAATATAGAATATTGAAATATTAAGTCACACATTCAAATGATACTTTTTCATCTATTTGACAGCCCCAGTATACTTACCAAAATGTATCTGCTGATGTATTGCTCAATCAGTGTGTTCGCGGAAGATGCCAATAAACACTGTGCCCAGTATGTCATTTAACTTGGCATTTTACCTCAGCAAAGTTATCCACGTTTTCCCAGTTCATTAGTTGCTAAAACAAGTGTTACTGGTATAACGAGGAGTTTTTTGTTTTCTTTTGACTTATAATTATAACTGTATGTGTTTTGAATAATTGCATGAAAGGTCTGTGCCAAATGAGTTGGTAAACAGACAGTTCGATTTTTTGAGTGTAAACGGTGTATGGGTAGCTGTAACGCATTGTCGAAGGATGTCCGGTTGAATATAATAAATCTGTTGTTAATTTTTTAATTACATTTTGGTTTCACATTGATAGAGGCATAACAGACACTGTACTAGATCTATGAGATTATGAAAGAAAAAAAAATCATGAGAACTCTGTGGCAGACACTGTACTAGAGCTATGAGATTATGAAAGAAAATATTTAATGAGAACTCTGTAGCAGACACCGGAGATTATGCAAGTAAAAAAAAAAATCATGAGAACTCTGTGGGTGTGTATGTCAGGAAGTGATGAAATAAGTTCTAAATAAGTGTGTAAATGTGTAAGTGGTGATCACTGAAGAAGTCGTCTTAACACGACACTAGTGTGTCTGTCATGCTGAACCACAGCGAATCCAGTCTAAACTCCACCAGCTGGACTACAGCTAACCTGGTCAGCGGTGGTCTGATGGGTCTCTTCTTCTTGGTTGGAGTCCCTGGTAATATTGCAGTAATTGTTTTCATACTTCATCATTTCAAAAAGGACAATTTCACCGTTCATCTGATGCTGAATCTGGCAGCTGCGGACATCTTGTGTTTGATAACCCTGCCTGTGTGGATCTACAGTGAGCTAGAGAGCATTGACAAAGTAACCTGCAAGTTTTTCACAGCACTCGTCTACTGCAGTGCATACTCAAGTGTGATAACAGTAACTGTGCTGAGTGTGTATCGTTGTTTACGGATTCGACATCCACAGTTGTGGTCTAGAATGAGCAAGAGAAGAGAGAGAGCACTGCTGATCAGTGGTTGGGCTCTGGCGCTGCTTTTCTCTTGTCCTGGTGTACTTGCACAAGAGATCATTCAAAGTGGATCCAAAATGGAGTGTGAAAGAAACCTGGAGTCAAAAGGGGGTTCTCTGAGTTCGTGATGTTGCTCGAGCTGGAGCTGGAGTATTGTTTGTTGATTTTTTTTCTGCCTTTACAATCTGCTGGATTCATATTATTGCTTATGGTGGTTGGGTCAGACTAACAGCCACAACGAGACATGGGCAGAGCATGACGACAGACCGACGTAAACTGGTCACACTAAACGTTGTCGATAGTTTGGTTGGTAGCGTTCTTCATGGGTGGGCTCCACACCAATTAATGAAAAGTAGGAGGGAAAGCTGGTGCAAAATGGGTGTAGGAGCAGGGGAGCCAGGCGATCTCGGTCATGACTTGGGGGCGGAAGTCTTACGATTCATTCGGCCCCGGTTGTGTTAGATCCATTCCTCTCTTGCTTGGTCCGCAAGGAGCTGGTTATAGCATAAACTCGGACAAAAGCATCCAACTCGCCTAGCATGGATCCGTAAATTTCACGCACCTTACTGAGTGCTACAGAGGGGATCCTTCCAGAGTGCATTGACGCTCGCAAGACCGAAGCCCCCACTCACTACTAGAAGCTACTCTCGCACCTGAGTGTCACGAACAACCAGGTCATCTCAAATATGGCGTAGAAAAAGGGACAAAAAGTCAAACAAGGAGACCAATCAAAGGAATAATGTACTAAAAGATGCTCCAGTGGTGTTTGTGATGGCAATATGCGATATCGCATCCAAAAATACCTTTCCACCTTTAAATGCGTAAATGAGGGGTTGATGCATCTGTTTCATTTCGCTCATCACAGTTGTATAGCGGGTCATCAGGTCTAGGAGACCCTGGATCCAAGGACCCCGGCACTGAGGGCAAAGAAAGGACTAGAGAAGGATCACGACAGAGAAAAGATAGGTAGTATATGTGGGTCACGTGGGGGGGAACACGGACATGGGCAGAATGGAAAGGAATGCTGCACACCATGATCAGAGGGGTAATTAAGGCATGCTATGGTAAAGGTAAAGAATGCTGCTTGATTGAAAGGAAAGCGTTGTTTTGAGTTGAGGTACAGTCCTCACCCTCTACCGCACGCATTGTGATAGACCTATAGAAAAAAATATTTGAATTTTTTTCTTTTCTAAGAATGGCTTAACTTGTAGTGCTGTAAAAAAACAATTGGGAAAAAAAATATTATTTTAAGGTACTTTATGATATGTTGCCATTCGGCAACAGCATACAATAGTGGATCTATCTTAGAATATGTGTAAGCTTACTTATAATTAATATTTTTCAGAAATGTTGTTTGTGTTGATTCAGTTGGTGCTATTATAAGCTTTAACACAGTACTTACTTTTAATTGACACCTTATACATACTTTCCTACAACTTGTGCTTTTATTCTATTCTTTTTTTGCTGAATAATGATTTATAATTGTTTTCATTTCATTACATTTTTCATGAATATTATTTAAACTGCAAATTTATACAGTTAAAATAAATATAATACTGTATATAAATATAGCATTATGCAATCTCTTGAGAGGAAGACTATGAACATGATTTTCACACGAGGTAATGTTTACCTTGTATTTCATATTTAATCGAAAGTAAAATTGCCATTTCAATGTGTTATAAGCCATAAAAAGGGTGCCATTAACATACACTAATCACAATTATGTCAACTAGTATTATGTTGTATTGTTCCAGCTTACGCAAATTGCAGCTGACCCTTGCGAGCTATCTAACTATGGTAATAATGGCATTCCACTATTGCACAGTGTTCCGCTTGCAACACATCCAGGTGATGATTTACCAAACAATTTTATAAACCTTTTTTGAGAGGTGAATATTCATCATAACATTATAATATATTTTTGTAGAAGTGACAACGACTGGGTCCTTGTTTGTTACGGACCTTGAGTTTGCTTTCAACAAGAGACGGGCAGTCTGGTCAAACTCTCCTGTGATCTCGAGGGGGGGGGTCAGGTGGTGCTAATCAAAGCACATCATTGGCTAAACTAAGGTTTTCTCTCTCCAACAAAAAAAGAGAATTTTCTCTTAAAGAGACAGTGGCAAGGAAATCGTAACACTGGGTGTAATGGTGCATTGATTAATAACACAAATCAGGAAAAAATGCAGTAAGACTAAAGGAAGTGCATTACATAATGCCTTCAAAAGTGCCAACCTTCTTATAGATTGAGCCATTTTTTTTAATGGACTGCCAAAATCAGCAAAAACAAGCCACCCATACTTGCATGTGATCGATTTTGGCTTAAGAACATGTAATTTAGTTTTGTTCTGCCCTTAATTGTTAAAGCCCTTAAATGCCAGTGTGTAATCTCGTTTCCATCTATTCAAAGCTTCTATCTGGCCTCAGGGGCGGATATAGATTCTTCAGTCTCAGTCTAGTCTCCGTGTTCAATATATTGTGAGTTTGGAACTCATTCCTCAGGAGAACTGCTGAGACCTCTGATCGCTCTGACATACACTAAGCAGAGACTGATGGCAGTGGTCGGCATGATAAATAAGGATCTTGGTCCAAACACCCACTCACTCGGATAAACAAGATTTCTGCTGAGCTTTTTCTCTGGGATGTACCCTAATAACCATCTATGCGACACAAGCATCTTTTATGTTTCTGTCAAAGCTTTGAGGTTTTCAATGCAGTTGACAAAGAGAAAAGGGCAGCAAATTGCAATTAAGTTAAAACATGGACAGTTTATTTGTCACTACATATTTTTCTTCAGTAATAATGGACTGAAATACTGTTCTTATATAGTGAAAACGTTCAAAGAATTTTCATACCACTCAAACATACATAAAGGCAAGTGACACAGGATACATAAACCAGTAGTCAAATGCTCTGAAGCAAACTGACAACAGGTTCAAAATGAAAAACAAACTACATAAAGTTCAGATAAATGTGTATACTACATAATCTTTCAAAATAAAAACACTTGCATAACAGCTTCTAGATTCACTTTTATGTTCATAACCAACAACATCTACAACACTCTATTCAACCCACATCCTGAAATAATGACATGCAGTTAGTTCAGTACCTTACTGTATGATGTTAGAGGATTTTGACCTTCAATTATACGCGGTGGTAATATCGTAGGTGAGTAGGGGGTAGTTAGATAGTATATTTATAGGGTAGTACGGTAGCGAAACATAATTATGATCCAACGAACCAGGCCTATCCTGTCGTATGTATCATCACACTGAACTTGGTTGGTCTATTCGGGTGTCATTTTCAAAAACGTTAGTACTGACAGGAGTGTGTGGTGCATTAGCTGACAGAACATGGGTCATCTTTACTGGGCTTCACCTCTCCCTGCAGCAGCTGGATCATTACTGCCTTGGTCAGGTAGCTGCACGTGCCTCGTTTCCCCAGGGCTGGTGTGTTGTAGAAGGCCTCCATGGTATCCTGTGGATTATATTTACCTTAGTAACATCACCACAAAATGCTAATGCAAGCAGACATGCTATTCTAATTCATACTGGCTGCTGTGCTTTAAAATGCATCAAATAATAGGGCTCTCTTTTAATTATATGATATGCTCATTAATGGCTTCCACTTTATCTAAATTCAAATCCTGTCTCAAAACTCATCTCTTTTCCTTGGCTTTTGACATGTAGTCGTGTTTGGTTCTTTCATGTTTTTAATATGTTTGTTGGTGTTTTGGCTGTGCAGTTGGGGTGGTGGTGGGGGGTGTTCTGGTGTTGTTGTGTGCGTTTGGTTTATGTTGTCTTGGGTGGTTTTATATGTTTTTGCTGGTTTGGGGGGGCCGCGGTTGTTGTTGCGGCTGGGGTGTCCGGGGTTGGGGTGGGTCGGATTAGGGAGTGTCTTTGGGCGGTTGAGGTTGTTCAGTAATTAGATACCGAACATGGTGGGGGGGGAGGAACTTATATGTAAGTGTTGTGACACTGATAGAATATTTTCTGGAGACACGAACCAGCCGAAACGAGAGTATGCAAGAAAGGACATGACAGAATGGGGAGAAGGGGTGAAAAGGCGTTTGGAATTAGAAAGTATATAACTGATATGGGACTTGGAGGGCCAGATGGATCTACCTCAACATGGACTGGGGGACTACAAGGCACAGGACATGGAAAATAAGGGGCCGGGGGGGGGTGGAAAGAAACTAAAACTGAGAGGGGCCACGGAGGCATTAAAGTGATGCAAAAACAAGAAAAGGCAGGTTAAGGTTACAGGGGTAGCAATGGGTTAGTCGATAATTAAAATTCCGTGTTGAACGTGGGCTATTCCCAAAGCATCAGTATCAAAATGCCGTTTCCCTCAAAATATTGAGCAAAACGGTTTTTCAAAGCACATATGAGAAGATTTCGGGAATGAAAGCATGTGATAGCTGAAGACGGGAGGTAATTGGGCTGGTCTTGGCTGGTAAAAGTGCAATGTCTAATCCACTCAAGGAATAATGACAGGGTAAAATATATTAAAAGAGAAAACTCATTCAAAAAAGGCAACAGTAGTCTGATCAATATCATGCGCCATAAGCTTTGCAGAAAACAGTGAGAAGTGGGATGGTGTCGCCCACACTTTGGTTGAGCGGAGGGTTATATTTGAGGGCCAAACAGGAACGGACCGAAAAAGCTTTCGACATAGGACGCAGCTGCCCATTCTACCTTGTGCTCGATAGGCCAGCCAGGCTGCTGGAGTGGTCGGGTGGTCATGTGTTACGGGTGAGGCAGCATAAGCATGCCGTAACCAACCGGTTAGTGTCCAAACCACGCGGGTGGGGGTTGGTATTGTGTGTGGCCTCCTAAAGCGTCCAACGCTGGTGGGGCGTTTCCAGCACAAGCGACACCGAGGAGGAGCCATCACACACGCAGCAGGCCTGAAATACGACGGGCAAAGCGGTCTATTGGTGTTCATGTGTCAGCGAAAACAGCCAGTGGAAGGATATGTCAGATGACAAATCAAGCATTGCAAAGATAGTGAAGCCGGGCGGCCGACCAAAGGGTGCCAACCGCCCCAATGATCGCCGGACGCATCAAAGACAGCTGTTCGTAAGTGTGTCTGCCACCAGCAAGGAAAAGTCATGGCAACCCGTGTCACAGCAACAACACTCTCAACTGCCCTGCGGAGTCCTCCATGGAAATGATACCCAGCCAATTGGACCACATTCTAATCCACGCCACGTATAACAACCACACACCGCCTCTAGTCTCGTCGGTGGCATCCACCCCCCCCTACTCACGACATGGGGTTGTCTTTCTCCTCACCGACATACCACCCCCCGGCGACAGTCCTCCTACAAACCCCGCTTCTTCCGGCTCAAAGGAAGCATATTATGGTAGCAGCCTATAGGCCGCAATCCCCGGACCCAGGCTGAAGATTTCAACAAAAGTGGGACCCACGCGTGAGCGGAGTGGACCTGAGGAGATGTTGGGCCGCCAACCGTGAGCCAGTTGTCCGGGTTTCTCGGTCCATGGAGTTTGGCCAACACGGTGCATAATAAGCCGAGAGGGTGCGGTTGGGGAGCCCTCGATCTGACGTCTATTGGAGCCATGTCTATGGATATGAGGATTAAAATTACTCCTCAAAACTGTTGCAGGGAGAATCAATTGAATGCTAAATCGGAAGCAGATTCTTTTGTGGGAAAAAAAAACTTATTTTTCTTTTCAAAAAATTTTTGATGTCAGTAGAATTGTTTTTAAGCTTGTTGCGTGTGAAAGAACGCTTTTATGCTTACACAAGACCCCATTTATTGAATTAAAATTTCAGTAAAAACAGTAATATTGTGAAACTATGTTGGGTGTACCAATTTAATACAATGTAATTTTTTTAAAAGGCACATTTAAATATAATTTATTCCTGTGAATGTAATAGTATATACACACATTTTTCTTTAAAAAAGTCTTACTGAGGCTGCGCGCATTTTTTGTTCAGCTCTAGTCTGACATTGTGAAACAATAAACTAATACACCATTACAACTCTGTTATCAGAAGACCATATTCTCTTACTTCTTACTTGATAATTAACCTCAGCTGCCCAATTAAAAAGGGTTAGGATTAATCAAATGATGATAAACTGTATACTACTGTTGTGTTTGGACACAGCAGATAATTCAGTCTTGGCAGGTATCTAGAGTAACACACAGATGGTGGGCATCCTGCACCTGCCAGTCTGCTGAGGCTGGAGAACATCCAGCAGGAGCTGTTTGACATCACTAGGGGACATCTGGTAGATGTCCTGAGGTGCCATGTCCCCAGCACGAATCTTCAACTCATGCTTCATGGCTTGAACAATCCATCTGATTGAAAAATAGGCACGACAAATAAAGTTTGTTTAAGGTAACCTATGTAAAATTATTGATAGAGAAGATCTGTGCAGAACCTAATGCAAAAGATGTGATTCTTAATGACGTGAGCATGTTTTATTATTTAGGCTCATGGCGTACCCCACACGGATCTTCAGCATGCCACTGAACAGCTCTGGGTTGTTGGAGATGATCCAGCCAATGTGGATGACGAGCTCCTGCTGCAGCACGGCCTCTCGCTCGCCATGGGGGCTGCACTTGCTGTATATGATGTCTTTAATGACCCCTGGAGACAGGGGGTTAGAGATCACGATCTCCTCATGCCCAAACAGGCCGAGAGTCACCTGGTAACACAGAACTACCGTCAGTCTGTATCATGATGGATGATTTCTCAGAGATGCATTTTTTTTTTGCTTGTTTCATTAAAAGCCATTTTCTCGGAATGGGTTTTAATGTACTGCAATGACTCAAACCAGGATTATTCATTTTAAAATGTATAAATCCAACCTGATCTCATGGGAAAATTGAACCGTATTATGGGGGTGATTTTGTGTGAATTCGTACAATGCTATTTAGGAAACGTACTATTTTTAGAGAGAGCGAAGGTTCACTGCTAAATCAAAGTCGTATGAAAATGTACGAATGAGATCATACAAAATAGATACCAATTGACAAAAACATAAACCAGTTAGGAATTGCCATGAGAGTGTGTTGTATAAATCATAAAAAAATCACCACACTCCAATGCAACTATTTTTTTCAAGAAAAACTCCCATAATATAAATGAAACTGGTAGTAAGCTTATACAAGATGTTCTTTTAAACACTGAAATTACAATATTATTACAGTGGCCATGAGCCAAAAGTAAATGTTACTTTATACCTATATACTGTATATAGCTTTGTTTTATTAAAATTGTATTGGTTTTGTTGTTATTGTTGTTTTCAATCAAATTTGCGTATATTACCTACATTTCAAAGCAAAAAATAAAAAATACATTAGAATGGCATGCTTTATCCCTCTCTTATGGTATGGTGGGCCAAATCAAAGGTCATCAAGGGCCAGCTTGGTCCCATGGGTCCCTTGGGGGTGGGATCTTTGCTTATCTGACAACTACCTTAACAACCCGTTTCCTAGACAGTCCAATTCAAGGGCGGCAGGTTTTTGGTACAGTGATCATGTAAGAACGATAGCATGAATCAAGGGTTTTGTGGCATTTAAAAGATAAATCGTGTTGAAGCGCTCTGTGTGGGTACTTGGTGTGGTTGTCATCAGGATTTTGTGGAAAAACGAAGTCAACCGACTGAAGAATCGAACGTGAGCATCGAGTAGGAAGTGGGAGCAGACTTCCGCCTTGACGGTGTGGTGTATCCGTGGTTATTCTCGTAGGGGAGATGAAAGTGCATATATTTTTTTACGTTGGTTTTAGTAGGTGTATGGTGGTCGTGGGGGCGGTTGGCCGGACCTGCGGGTTCTCACAGCGTAGCGAGTTCCACAACATCCTGTATTGGAGCTGCTATGTGCAGAGTGTAACCCAAATAACAGGAATAGGGAGGTGCTGACCAAAAATTGGCTGTCCGCCGTAAGTAAATAAGTTCTAGGGTCGATAGAGCGACTGCAGGTCAGCCAACTGCTCGGGTGCAAGGACTGACTCATGTTCACACCAAAAAAACGTACCAGTGTTATCGACCACGTGATGGGGGTGAACAGGGTTCTTGGGCCCCTAACATGTATAGGCGATTCACGCTATGGCGTTCGAGGTGTTACTTTCTTGTGGAGAGGTAAGCAGGGGGCAGCATTGGCCCAGTCCCAGGAGCCCATCCACGCTATTGTGGGTAAACTAATTGGCAGGCATTAACCAACACTCCGCAGCCACACGATAACTGATCTGTCACACACAAACAAAGAAATGGAAAGTGACAGATGATGTAATGTAAGGCACAAACATGGAGGGTTACAGAGTTTCTGGAGAAAAGGCGATTTTGCTGCAGAACATCAAACGGTGTTTAACTCGTCTGAGGCAGCAGTGGGACTTTTCAGTGGATGACTGATGAAGTACCGCTCTCACTGGCTAATAGGAAGAGCGGGATCCATCATAATGACTTTGACATACATTGATGGAAGTTAAGCATTTAACCTACTTCTATCAGGGACCATAACACGTGGGTGGGAAGAAAGATGCATATGTTGAAGCGTTGGGAGTGCGTCTAATTTGGGGTGAGCAGAACCCCAGAGTTAGGCCGGGCCTGTTTTCCACTTACCTGCTTGCCATGCACTAAAACGCTAGTAATGCTC